>JARHVA010005688.1:877500-1132610 GCA_037957365.1 Torreya grandis | reverse complement strand
GAATACAGGTACGCATTATCTCTATTTCTTTTATTTAGTCTTTCACCATTTCTCTTTCTAGCAAACTCTTTTATCAACTAGTGGACTGTCATCCCTCAAAGAAGTCTTTGCACTTCTGGGAACGAGCTTTGCTTGGCAGTTCACCATATATCTATCTAACAATTTTCTTTGTTTAAGTCTTTCTTATCTACAAGTGTCATCCTCCACAGCCAAAGAAGAGCTCCTTTAATCATCTGGATACAGTGCGCAACTTCATTCGGGTATCATCTAACCCCTGACCATTTAACTTTAGTTTCTTATTTCTTCTGAATGCAAAAAGAAAAAAACTTATAGAAACATGTATGTCAAAAATATGTCTTAAAATAATCCATGATCATGATATAGAAATTTTAAGGCAAAATACAGTTGGCGAATGATGTAGAGGCACAAGCCACCACTTTGTGTAGGAAGCAAGATCACCAAGAGGCTAAAATGTAGGAATTGATCAAGATCCTACACCTCTTATAAACTGAAGGAATGATACCTGTAGAGTAAAAAATACTCTACATTTCTTTCTAATTTTTAGTTGCACACTAAAAAATTGTGTTCTCACATACTTTGGTTCATGATGGCAAAGTTTTGAAACAGAGCATAGGCTAGATTTCCTTTTGATTCATTTTTGTCTAAGTGTCAAAGTCAAGCAGAAGTTGCCAAGTGTCAACGACTGAGGCACCTTTCATAAATTTTATAAGTTGGTCAGGATATGCCACGTATCTCATAGCAACTTAGTAAAATGCAACAAATGTCAACATCCGCATTTCATATCGACATCCGCATTTCAAATCTCTTTTGATCGGAAGGTTTCAACAAGTTAAGAGTTAGGAGCAGGTCGAAGGCACCAAGTGGCAATCACAAAAGGTTTCAATTTGTTTTTCTAAAAGTGATGGAAGACGCCACGTATCCCAGTTAAATAGAGTAGAAGCCACCATGTGTTGAGATCTGAATTATCTTCATTTTGCTTCACCGATATAGCAAAGACTGTGGTGCATCTCAGGTTTTATTTTTGAAACAAGCGGAAGCCACCAAGTGTCACTATCTATGTAAATATGAAATGAGTCCTGATTATTTCTATAATATAAATAGAGTGACATAGAGACCAGCACATGTCACCTTCCACAGGTTTCTCAAAAGGTGGCTAAAAATAGCAGAGATTGCCACATATCCCTAGTTAAGTAAAGCAGAGATTGCCACATGACCTTTGTTGAGGCAAGCAAAAATTGCCACCTATCCCTATGTTTCAAAGTTACTCAAGGAAGAAATTTTGTGGGTCTTATTTTATATTAAGTTGTTAAAGTTTCAAAGAATTAGATTGTGACAAGTGTTAAAGGTGGCACACTCCTAAGCAAAGATACAAAAGAAGTATAAGTTACGCAGAAAGTGCCGTGTGTCTTTGGTAAGTGTTGTGGAACATGCCAAATGTCGTTATCTGGTAATAAAAAGGTTTTCAAGGAATTGGCCAAGTGTCCTCTTTTTTTTAAAAGAAGGGAGTGTCTTATGATCTGTTTCAGCCAATAAACTACCAAAAGATAGAGTATTTTAGGATCTTTTGTTAGACACTTCCAGTTCAATTAAATTTTAGTTGGGCCGTTAAATTGGGAACACACAAACAATCCAAAGTGAATTTGAGGCTATAAATAGGGGTGTAGATATCACTATAAAAGGGGGTAGATGATCAAGATTAGATACCAGAGAGAATTGTTTTGAGAGAGTTATTGTCAAAGAGTTTAGACTTTCTAGAGCTGTGATTAGGATTATCATTTGCCTTTATTTTATTTTCTTAAGTTGAAAAGTTTAACTGTGCATGTTTTTGTGCCTCTTATGTGACTGGAGAATTAATAATAAGATCAAATCATGTGCCTTTGTTGGTATTTTTTGTGTCATTGAAAAAGTAGTCTAGGCTATGTTGTTAAGAGTTTTAGACTTTCTAGAGCTGTGATTCGGAATATCATTTGCCTTTGTTCTATTTTATTGAGTTGGAAGGTTTATGTAATTTTGTGTGTTTCTATGCCTCTTATGTGACTAAAGAATTCAAATAAGAAGATTGAATCATGTGCCTTTGTTGATATTTTTTGTATCGCTACAAAAGCAGTCTAAGCTGTGAGCCTTTATTTCTATTGTTTTTCATCTTTTACATTGATCATGCCTTGTTTGCTCTTAAATGTAATAGAATCTTACATATAGTCTCACTATGCTCAAGATTAAGATCAAATTACATTTAGGCGCATCGCCATAGTTAGATTTTATTTCTTGAATTTGTGTATTTGTTAAAATTCCTATCCCTTTTCCTAGTATACACTTGATATAAAGAAGAGACCACCTTCTTAAAAATCTAGAGGTTTTTTCAAGTCACAAGTCCCACATCTTGAAACTTCCCATTGTTGGTGTTAGAATCAAAGCACAATTTTAACCATCAATAGTTTTTGGCATGCTCGGTGGGACACCATCTTGAAATTTCTTTCAAGACTGTATGAACTAGAGAGCTACAAGGAGTCAGAGTTGTGGATCAGTAACAAGATCTAAATCTTTTATCATCACTGATTACCTCAAAGAATCAAAGTCAAGAACAAATCACCATTTGGTATGTATAATTCTATTACTCAGAGCTATGGGTCTTATGTCCCTTCATATATTTTTAATCAAGATCAGGTTGCTCGTGGAATCACATCAAGCAACAAGGATGCATATGGTTATGAGTTTTACCCTTCACAGGTCCAATATGACTAGCCTTAGCCTTATCATGAGCTATATTAGTCTTATGCCCAATCTTCCCAATATGTTACATCTCATACTCAACCTAATCTCATTTCCACCTTCAAAAAAGCATTGTTGGGATATAAAAAATATGTATTAAAGCTTGACAAAGAAGGGGATGTAGCCAAGAAATTCCTAATCATGTCGTCCATCAAGTAAGAAATGCAGTAGATCTAGTTAAAAGAGAATGGGCTCCCATTGAAAGAGCAAATTAGCAAAGGCTTACATATGAGATGTTGGATGTGAGTGGCTTAATTGCATCTTTGGAAGAGGAGTTGAGTATTCATGAGAGGCAACCTTACTAAGTCTATAAACCTGCATATCTACTGCCCCAAGTTTCATATCAGACATACTCAACCCTTGCTTAGGAGCCAAGTCGAGCCTATCATGGTTCTTTCCCCAATCATGTTGAAGAAAGTTCTGAAGTAGTAAATCTAGAATTTAAGGCCAATCTTGATAAACAAATTGAATTGGCAAATCTTCAAAAACAATAATCTATGTTGAAAACAAGGGAATTTGAATCCAAACCCTCACTTCCCCTTCACCTTGTAACCCCATCTTCCCAAGAGAAAAGTTTTAGACCTAAGGTCATGAGTTGAAAATAAACAATGGAATCATGGGGCAGAAGGGAAGAAGAGAAAAGTTTTGCTCAACACCTTAAAGAAGTCAAGGTTTCTCTTACTCATGGTGATAATCAAGTAGAAGATCCTACATTTGAACACACCCCATCTACACCCCTCCAAGAGAGCTATCAATCTACATCTAATATAGATGAAGTGATGGGCAGATGGAAAGAAGAGAATCATTTGATTCTAGCTCAAGAATTATCTCCTCTTCCACATATGTATAACCATCAATCTTCTTCTTCATCCCTTTTCAAATAGGAATATATTTTGGAGGAAGAAAGTAAAGAGGAGTATACTCAGTTCATGACTAGTCAAGAAGATTTCATGAGTCCAGATGAAGAAGAAATCACCATAGGTACACCCTTTGATGAACTAGAGGACAAGTCACAAGCTTTTGCTTCTATCTCTGATGAAAAAGAGATAATTTTTGATCATGTTTTGAATGACTTGTTTGAAGTCATTGGGGTAGGTTACACTATTCTTCAAGAAGGTTGTGAGCTGGCTTCAGGTGGAGAAGGTAGCATTGAGACTCAAATAAATACACAAAATTGTTGTAAACTACCAGGCTTATGCTTTCAAGAGGTTGGTAAATTTGAAGATGATATTTTTGAAGTCATTAAAGAGGATGATCATGCAATGGAACTTGAGCATGAGGCAAAAGGAGATAAGCCAAAAAATGATGTATATCAAAAAACACAGGGTGGAGAGCCAATAGACATTGAGTTCTTGATGAGACACAACAGCATAAAGAATATGCATTTAATAATATTTAAAGAACAAGAAGAGTATGTATATGTTGGGGACATTTTTGACTCTGATTCATTCAGATGCAAGAAAATTAAGGTGGCAAACAAGAAGAGCAAGTCATCAGAGTTTCATACCATTCAATCACTTGTTTGGCATCATAAGTTTCCATGTCATAAAGGATACTTTAAAAAGCTTCCCTTTGATCTGGGAGGTAGGCAAATATACCCAGTTATTTGTATCATAGTTAGATAGTTTCCTTTCCATATTGCTTTGTTTTCCCATTTTTCTTTCCCACTTTTCTTTTAATTAAGTGTTCTTTGAACACGTAGTTGACAGCTCAGAATTTTCAAAATTTCTCAATACATTAAATATCTTCCAATTCCCATTTCTCACTTTTCCCCATCTATGCCACCTCAAGCTTTAACATTACCACATTTTTCTCCCTCTATTCCCAAGAAAATTTCCCCTATGATTTCCCATAGCCAACAATTGGCTATTCAATATGGTTTGCCATAGGGACATCCCTTTGTAGGTGGACACATTGCCTCTCCTTCTACCTTCTAGACCCAAGCAGATGCTGCTAGGAAGGCAAGGGAATCCCAAAGAGAGGAAAATAAAGCCTTGGCTACACCCCATCTGTGGCCATAATTTGACCCCATTCAATAGTAACTGACGGTGACTCGTTTGTCACTAAATGTAATCAAGCCAACTGAGTAGATGCAGTCAGAAGACTACACAATGAATGTAGTGGCCATAGATATGTCCTTATTCAAGCCACAAGACAAAATTGAGATGCTAACTGAATCCACTTCTATAGTTGTTGAAGACTACTTGAAGACATCAAGGAAGCTATAGAAGATGGAGGCTGATTTAGCCAAGGAAAAAGCAAACTATAATTATTTGACCACAGAAATCAATAGAAAAGACAATGAAATAGAGAATTTGAATAAATAGTTGCAAGATACTATTTCTCTTCAGACTCACTAGGTAGTCCAGGCCCAAAATGATTCCTTAAAAGAAGGGATAACAAAGGTAAAGGATGCGGTGATGACCCTAAGGTGGGAAAAAATAGCATTGCTAAAGCTATAATTTTGAAATTTTGATGTAGCAGGAGTTGTGGTTTCTTTTTGAGTAGGCTCAAAAGTGCTTTGGGTCTCCAATAACTATAGATTAAAAAATTCCCTATGTTTCATTCTAATTTTTAGTTTTTCACTGCAAAATTTTATTCTCGCATACTTTGGTTCGTGATGGTGAAGTTTTGAAATAGAGCACAGGCTTGATTTCCTTTTGATTCATTTTTTTTCTTAGTGTCAAAGTCAAGTGGAAGCTGCCAAATGTTAATGGCTAAGGTACCTTTCATAAATTATATAAGTTGGTCAGGACGTGCCATGTATCTCATAGCAACTTAGAGGAATGCGACAAGTGTCAGCATTTGTGTTTCATATCGACATCCACATTTCAAATCTCTTTTGAACAGAAGGTTTCAACAAGCTAAGAGTCAGGACAAGCTGGAAGGCACCAAGTTGTAATTGTAGAAGCTTTCAATTTGCTTTTCTAAAAGTGATGGAAGATGCCATGTATCCCAGCTGAAGAGAGCAGAAGCCACCACATGTTGAGATTTATATTATCTTCATTTTGCTTCATCGATATAGCAAAGACTATGGTGGGTCTCAGGTTTTGTTTTTGAAAAAGGCAAAAGCTACCAAGTGTTGCTATCTATGTAAATATGAAATGAGGCCCGATTGTTTCTATAATATAAACAGAGTGATGTGGAAACCAGCACGTGTCACCTTCCATAGGTTTCTCAAAAGGTGGTTAAAAGTAGTAGAGATTTCCATATATCCCTAGTTAAGTAAAGTGGAGATTGCCATGTGACCTTTGTTGAGGCAAGCAGAAATTGCCACCTGTCCCTATGCTCCTTTTAAAGTTGCTCAGGCAAGAAATGTTGTGGGTCTTATTTTTTGTTACGTTGTTAAATTTTCAAAGAAGCAGATTACGACAGGTGTCAAAAGTGGCACACTCCTAAGCAAACATACAATAGAAGTATAAGTTATGCAAAAAGTGTTGTGTGTCTTTGTTAAGTGTTGCAGAACTTTCCAAGTGTCATTCTCTGGTAATAAGAAGGTTTTCAAGGAATTGGCCAAGTGTCCTCTTCTGTTTAAAAGAAGGGAGCATCTTGTGATCTATTTTAGCCAATAAACTACTAGAAGATAGAATGTTTTAGAATCTTTTGTTAGACACTTCTAGTTCGATTAAATTTCAGTTGGGCCATTAAATTGGGAACACACAGACAATCCAGAGTGAATCCAAGGCTATAAATAGTGGTGTAGAGATCACTAAAAAAGGGGGAAGAGGTCAGGATCAGATATTAGAGAGAATTTTTTTGAAAGAATTATTGTCAAAGAGTTTAGACTTTTTAGAGCTATGATTAGGAATATCATTTGCCTTTATTCTATTTTCTTAAGTTGGAAAGTTTATGTAACTGTGCATGTTTTTGTGCCTCTTATGTGACTGGAGAATTAATAAGAAGATTGAATCCTATGCCTTTCTTGGTATTTTTTGTGTCATTGTAAAAGTAGTCTAGGCTATGTTGTCAAGAGTTTTAGACTTTTTAGAGCTGTGATTAGGAATATCATTTGCCTTTGTTCTATTTTCTTGAGTTGGAAGGTTTATGTAACTGTGTGTGTTTATATGCCTCTTATGTGACTAGAGAATTCAAATAAGAAGATTGAATCCTATGCCTTTGTTGATATTTTCTATATATCTACAAAAGTAGTCTAAGCTGTGAGCCTCTATTTCTATTGTTTTTCATCTTTTACATTGATCATGCCTTGTTTGCTCTTAAATGTAATAGAATCTTACATATAGTCTCACTGTGCTCAGGTTTAAGGTCAAATTACATTCAAGCGCATCGCCATAATTAGATTTTATTTCTTGCATTTGTGTTTTTGTTAAAATTCCTATCCCTTTTCCCAGTATACACTTGATATAAAGAAAAGACCAGCTTCTTAAAACTATGGAGGTTGTTTCAAGTTGCAAGTCCCACATCTTGAAAGTTCCCATTGTTGGTGTTAGAATCAAAGTGCAATTTTAAACATCAACACTACCCATACTAAAATATTTGTTGATAAAGCATATAGGGAACAAACCAATAAAGGCTACACCTCATATGACTGAGTTTGTTACACCACATATGTATAGGGTGTGAGAAGTAAGGCATACTTAGAATGTTGAGTAGGACTAGGAGTTATTGATAGATGCCAACATCAATGGGTCGTCATTTTGTGAAGTACTAGTTTATATGAGTGTTGAGTTCAATATTCTAACTCAAAATGCTGAGGAAAATATGGGGCAACCACCCTTGAGGTCTTCACTTTACATGTTATTCATGGATAAAAAAGCTCAGGCATAGCCTCTATATCTTAAAGGGAACCATTTTAGATATCATAAGCATTGAGTTATGAGCTAACTTCAAGGTCATTGAGTTGGTATAATAGGACAACTATCCAATGCTCTTTGGAAGGTGATGGTGATATGCTAACAATGTATACATGTGCTTTGAAAAGTTATATATGACTTTTGAGAATGGCAAGGAAAGGGTGGTGATTCCTCTTTCAAGTAACCAAGGGCCCCCATACATAGAAAGTGTTGATTTTAGGATGAGATCAACCACATCTATAATATCATGGTGTAAGGTACTAAGAATATCAACCCTAATGACTAAGGCATGATTGAATGAGGGGATGGATAATAAACCTCCAATCCAACTAATATAACATAAAAGTGATGGGTCAAAGAGGCCTATCAGATCATTGGCTAAAGGTGCCACTTAGTGTGCCTAGTAGGGCTAAGACTAGATAGAATAGGTTTGGTTAGGTTTGGTTTGGATAGAATAGTGCCTAAAAAATAAATGCATCCCCCACCCCTGAAAGATGGAGAAAAGGGTACTATGGCTCAATAAATGGAAGCTTTTAGTGCTTCCAAAGTATAAACAGATCTAGTCCATAGAAAAGTATGTCTATAACATTAAAGCCTATGTCCCAAAGGAGATAGATCAAATGGGTACACTAGTGCATACTTTTAAAATCATTGTTACTCTTTGGTGGGTACTGTAGAGACCTAGCTTGCCAACTTGGAAATATGTGAAGGAAATGATTTGCACTAGGTTTGACAAGAGTAATGAGGACCTATATATACCTAGTTATGCTAGTGATTCTGACCCAATTATGCATGTGTATCTATGTGAAAAAACTTGAACTATCTATGATAAGAATGTGCCAAGAGGCTTGTGGGTGCATGCTTTCTATAAGAACTTGAAAACATGGGCATGAGTATGGTACATTATAAATGAGATGCACCATGAGATAGGGAATTGGGAGATGCTTAAGGAGAGGTTCATGCACACATTCTCCTTTTCTTCACAAACCCTAGAGGTGTTGGAGACATTACAAGTCATTCATAGGGTAGTGTTTGAGGATACTACTATCTTAGAAGAGCACCTAAACAAGATGTTCAGGGAAAAAGGACAAGTATTCTTGACATTATTTATAGGTATGGTGATCAATAGTGACTCTAATGAAGAAGATGATAAGACCTAAAAAGAGCACAATTACAAGGATCTAATAGGTAGAGAAAATATTATGTACCTTATGGATGACAACACCCCAAATGACAAAGATCCAACACATCTTTGAATTGAAACAATAGAATGGAAAAGGAAAGTCAAAGACTCTCATTAGGAGAAAAATAAACCCTACCATGTGCCACTCAAGACCACTAAAGTAGATATTAGTGTAGAAGGTGAGCTAAAGATCACCACTATAGGTGCTTACTAATCCAAGTTAGAGATGGTACAAATTATAAACCTCCTAAAGGAATTTTAGGACTTATTCCCATGTAGATACAGGGACATGAAGGGTAACCACTCTTCTCTCAAAAAAATGAAAATCAAGCTAATGGATGGCATGAACTAGTCAAGAAGTGGCCATATCAGATGAATCCCAATCTCCACACCAAGGTAAAGATGGATATTTATGAAATGTTGGCACTCAATGTCATCTACCTAGTACAAGAATATTATTGTGTGAGCCTGATGCTCATCAACATCAAGAAATATGGGTACATTTAAATTTACATTAACTATAGGATGTTAAATGTCACTTGCATCAATGACCCATTCCTGACCCTGTTCATCGATGAGATCTTGGATGGAGTCACAGGATGCAAAATATACACCTTCATTGATGGGTTTTTTGGCTACCATCAAGTACAAATCAAATAGGAGGATAGGCCTAAAATAACATTTATGATTGAATGGGGTTGTTTCACCTATAATGTGATGCCCTTTAGACTCAAGAATGTGCCATTTATATTTTCCAAGATAGTGATCACTACCTTGAAATACTTTATCCATAGGTTCCTCTAAGTATATCTAAATGATTAGACTATGTATGGTATTATGAAATATTACTATGAAAATTTGTGCCTCATGTTTAAAAGGTACAAGTAGCTCTAGATGTCCTTAAATCTAAATAATTGGATCTTTACAACTCCATTTGGTATATTACTCTACACATCATCTGGAATGATAGTTTGCTTATTTATCTAGTGAAGATAGCCATAATAATCTATCTCTAGACTCCCTTAATGTAGAAAGATGTTCATACATTTTTAGGCCATTATGGATACTATAAGAAGTTCATTCTGAGCTATGCAAAGATTATGGTGTCCCTTGAATATCTCTTATTCAAGGATGGCCTATTATACTAGGGTGAGGTGCAAGAAGAGGCCTTTGAGACACTAAAGCTAAAATTAGCTAGTACACCAATTCTATAATTTCCCAACTAGATGACTCCTTTCCACATCTACATTGATGCTTCAGGATCTATAATTGGTGTCATATAGGTGAAAATAGGTGAGGGTAAGATGGACCACCCTATCTCTTTTTCAAGTATAAAATTGATGTAAGATGAGCATAATTACACCACCACTGAGTACAAGGTGATGGCAATGGTCTATGCCTTAGAAAAAATTAGGAAATACCTACTGACAAATGCATTCATCTTCTTCATAGATTATAAGGCACTCAAATACCTCATGAACAAGCTTGTTATACATACACACATATGTAAATGGATTATTCTCTTCCAAGAATTCTAGTTCTCCATTATAGTTAAACTTGGAAAGTAGAATTTGGGGCTAGGCCATTTATCTCACATCAATTCTAGTGATGTAGTAGTGTTGATTGAAGATGACATGTTAGACATATAGTTGTATATATTTTAGCATATTCCTAAAGATATAGTGGAGATTACCACTTTCCTATCATCAGGGTGTGTACCATAGACCTTGTCCACTAAGAAAAATAAACAACTTGCAGTCCATACTACCCCCTTCTAGCTCATTAAGGGAGAGATATGCAAATTAAGTAGGGATGAAGTCCTACACTAATGTTTTTTGGAACACAAATAGGATTCCATCCTATAATAAGTGCATGAAGGGATCATAGGAGGCCATTACATTGGTGATGAAATGGTGCAAAAGATATTACAATTAGGATTGTGGTGGCTAATCCTATTCTAAGATACAAAATAATATGCTAAGGCATGTGATGTATGTTAGCATACCAAAAATACCAACCACCGAGATGAGATGCCTCTCATCCCCATTCGTACCCAAGTGCCATTCAAAAAATGGGCCACTAATTTTATTGAGCCAATTAATCTTGTAGCATGGTGAACAGGGGAGATATATCTTAATAACCATTGACTATTTCACTAAGTGGGTTGAAGGCATGCTGACCAAAGACTACATATCCATAATAGCTATGCGATTTATATGTGAGAACATCATCAGTAGGTATGGGTACCCATTAGGTTTGAATAGTGACATGGGCACTCATTTCATCAATGAAATAGTATGTGTCCTTTTAACTAAATACATGGTGGCAAACCACAAGACCACCCCATATCATCCCTAAGATAATGGCATGGTTGAAGACTTTAAGAAAATCTTGGGAATGTGCCTAAAAAAGATATGTAATGTTAGTCACAAGGATTGGGATGATCATGTTTCAGTGGTACTTTGGGCATACTACACAACCTACAAGAGCCTAAAGAAGGCTACACCATTTCAACTAGACCCATAAAATTCATGGTTCCCTCTTTGTTCATTACATGAATTAGATGTTTAGATGACCAAGAATCTTTAAGCACAAGGTTAGAAGACTTAGAGCACTTAGATTTGAAGTACACCTAAGACAAATGGAGTCAGTAGGTTGAGAAATCATGCCAAAAGTGATGGAATGATAAGCATATCAAGCATAACTAGCTAATTTAAGGAGAGTTAGTATTACTCAATGATTATAAGTACTTTAAGAACCTAGGAAAATTAAAAATATGGTGGATGGATCCCTACATCATTCATCACATCTTGTAAACTAGTGCATGTAAGTTGAGCACATTGTCTAGTGAAATACTCCCTAGACATTTCAATGGAAACTAACTGAGGCCTTATAAGTAGTAGAATGGCACTCATTCCATGGAAATTGTGAATTCTTGATCAATAGTCGATTTGAGATGAGCTAATGAAAATAAAGTTTGGTGCAAGCCAAACCATTCTATTCTTTTCTTTTCTTTTGTCCCTTGTACAACATATAGAGGTAGTGAGTGACCATGACATCCATAAGAAATTATATGTTAGCATTTTACACATTATTCTAATCGAGTGAGTCAAACGCTTACACCCATAAGTGCATGAGGCTAGACATCTAAGTATTGAGTGTATGAGGCTTACCAAGTGAAAGTAGGAGTAGCTAGAGAGACATATGCACAAGAAGGAAAGTGCAAGCACCTTAAAGGCCAAATAATGAACCACTCTAGTGTTACCTTTGCACCAAAATTATAAGAAGGTCCATCAATTGATCTGACACTAGATAACCTTGAAGGTAAGAAGTGAATATGCCCAACATGGTGGAGTGCAAGGTAGATAGTGAAGATGCACTTTATAAGTATACAAGAACACCAAAATTAGAACAAAGTGTTGGAGGGCTAGCAAAAGGAATTTGTATGGGGTAGGAAAAGGCTAAGGCAAGATGATGCATATGAAATAAAATAAGGCAAGAAACATGCTTGAAATAGGAGTGTAACTAGAAAATAAGTAGAACTAAGGAGGTTAAGTCATGTACATGTGAGGTACTGAACCTAAGTTACGACAAGAAAGGTGAAATCAATATCAAAGGATACATGCATAGAAGGAAGTCATCCTAGATAGTTGGTGTCCACCAAAGAAAGAGCAAGAAGTAACCATTTAAACCACATAATACTTCACCAAATAATCCATTAGGAACATTAATGAGGCAATAGTGGTGGCACAAAGATATGCATTTAATGTGTATAAGACAAGAGATTTTTAAAGATTTCATGGATTTCCACATTGTCCAAGAAGATTAAGGTACCTCCACCATTAATCCTACATTAATAACAATTGGTGACAAGAGAAGGCTATAAATTAGCACACAGCCAGCTAGATTAAGGTACAAAGTTTACAATAGTTTAGATTCAAATTAATCCCAATAAAGAACTAGAGATTTGAGGTAAAAGAAACATATTATAGTGAGCAATTAAGAAATCTAGGTACTTTGGAGTGAACATAGGCACATAAAAAGAGAGTAAATTCACATTGAAGATTGGTGTGAATAATTAAATAAAGATTCATGCAGAGAACCATGTTGAACCAAGAAGTTGTCACCCAGGCCACCATTAATGGCCAATGAAGCTTGGAGCTAAAAAATAGCCATAGACCCCATGACTATTAAAGCATTGGTCACTATTCAAGGCTTTGAAAAACCACACCTATAAAGGTTTAATACTAGTAAATTTAGAATGGTGAAGAAGAGGAAATTAGTAAGCTTTGCACTAATGTAGCTAAAACCCAAGTGGGTAAAAATTGTTGAGGAAGCATCTGCTTCCAAGATAAAGGAACAGATAATTGAGGCAGTTAGCATCACGGTGGTAGATACAAAGGCACTAACAAAAGTGTCCTATCAATACATGTAGTTCCCATTATAGGTATTAGTAGGATAACCATGGTGTTCTTTCACACATGTATACTAGTTGAAAGATTATAACCACTAGATGTTGAGCCATTTATAGGACTTGGTGCAAGACTAGATGGTGGATATGAGGTGAAGACCCCAGATGGTGATGCTTTGTTTGATGTCTAAATTTAAGAGAAGGTAAAATCCTCAAGCATAAATCAATTAAATGAGTTACCTTGATTTAAATATCCCTAATAACTCATTTAATTCCTTCTCTTGTGTATCTATGAATATCGCATATACTTTGCCAACCAGTGCATGAAGATCTTTGTGTAGATGATAAAAGGATAATTGGGCTTCTAGACATTAGTAGAGACATCCATCAGCTAATATATGATGATGAAGAGGTGGAGTGCATCATGAATCTCTTAAATTACTTCAAGGGGGTTATACATTCCCAATCAATAAATGTGAGGACCCTAACATGAGGGTGATAGTACACTTTTTGAGTTCAAAGTTATGTCCTAGTGATCTATGGATAGATGTGTCCAAGGCATATCTCTGTCTAGCTTAATATATGGTGTATGGCATCTAGTTTAATGTCACATATTTTGTTGCTAAATAATTTACCAATAATGTACTAGAATGCCATAGTACCAAAGGGACCTTCAGTTGGGGCTTATCCTCATCTTGATCATAATAGAGGAAATTAAGATCCTCAATGAAAGTGAGGATAAGTTATGGGTGTTCTCAAAACACCATGAGTCCCTTACATATAAATATAAATATTACACCTACCCCATCACCTACAACCCAAAATACAAGAATCATGTAATGCGTTAGTATGAATAGTACATCAAAGGCTTTGGATTGGAGTGACATATTCCCTAGGGGTTTCCTATGAGCATGTTCAGGATAGTAAATTTTGTCATGATGTATCACTAATGCATTATGTACTTAACACTAAAGGATAGGAATAAGTTAATGTGGCTAAAGCTTCCCTTTACCTTCTTAATATAATATTTTTGATACATGCTACATTAGATCTTGAACATGTAGAGGATGGATATTTTAGTCAAATAACTAGATGTAAAGAGATGAAGAATGTAACGTAGGTTTCCTCAAGTAGATGGAAGTAAAATTGAAGATGAATAAGATGCCTTAGATCACCTAGACATAAATCCAATCCAAGAGTTCACCATTCTTGGATTCATCTATAGGATCTACTATGTGATGAAGCCAATGAAGAAGGATTTTAGTGTCAGGTCTAGTGTTGAATGGAGAAAAGACCCCCTATCTAGATCAAGGATAAGAGAACCCTAGAACTAGTTGAAAAGAATAATTTTCTAAAGAAGAAGAGAGGGTTGACCTTAGAATAAATCAAAGAGTGGTTAAAACTGAAGATCACTTCAAAATGGGAAGCATCTATTTCAAAGTCATCTAAGAAGTGCATGCACTTCATGCTAAAAGCCTTCCCAAGAGCAAAGGAGAATAAGAAGGGGAAGGATCCTTCTTTAGTGCCCAAAATTATTATATCTAAACAAGAGGAACTATAGGAGTTTGAATAAGAAGAGTGGGGTTGGGGCACCTACATTTTACCTAAGGGTGAATAGTCCTCATCTAATGAAAGGACCCCTTCCCCACCACCTCAAGTTGAACCAAAAAAGCCCAAGCAAATATTGAGAAGACTCAGCTCCAATGAAGTGGAAGTATAGAGGATGTAAGATCTACAATAATACAAGGAATAAAGCTCCAAGTTAGGGGTGTCAAAGGAGGTCATCCAAATGGTGGAGGCTAAAAAGCATAGAAAGGAGGAAGAGTGCAAGGTGCCAATAGAGGAAGGCAATCCAAAATAAGAAATGAGCAATGATATTGAGGAGGTAACCCAATCAGGCATGCCAATAGAAAAAGAGATATAGTGAAAATGGAAATCCATGGGCCTCAACCAAGGCCATATTGATGTGGCACTGAAGTTTCACCAAAGGCATAAAGAGATGAAAGCCAAGGGCATGTCCCAAGCTGAAATTAATTGGATAGAGGGTGAGGAAATAAGTCAAAGGGAAAAGAAATTTGTCATGAAATCCATGAAGAGAAAGGACAAAAAAGAGAAGGCTAAGAAAAAAGAGGTATCAAGAAAGGCCAAAGTAGAGAAGTCCAAGAAGAGGGAGAGAGATGAAATAGTAGCCCATGAATAAAGGGCATGCATGTTAGAAGAAATAGAGAAGAAGAAAGGTTATGCTAACACAGAACCCAAAGAAGATAAAATACTATAAATAACACTGAGCACCCCCACTAAGATGGCATAGGAAGATAAACAATAGGCATGCCTCAACTCTAGAGGGGCACCTAAACATAAAGAATGTGATATTAACACATTAGAGAAGCAAATGGAGGAAACAATGTCATAGTAGGAAGAGATGGATGAAGGGGAGAAGTACATAGAAGAACCTCTACAAGATAAACATGATGGTGGGTCTATAATCTAAGAAAGAGAATGGGAATATGAGAAGATATAATAAGGGGAGGAAGAAGGAGAAGAAGAAGAAGGGGAAAAAGATGAAGACACTAGTTATGGCACTAACACTAATGAAGAAGAAGAGCTAGGTGAAGATGAAGAATATGAGCCCATAAATAGGGAAAGGGTGCATCAAGAGTTCAAATAAGATGATTATTTATACATTATGGAGTGCATTCCTCCAATAAATACTATAACCCTGATGTGCCACCAGGTCTCTTGCATGTTGGAATATTACATAGATGAACCCAAATTCAAGCTTCCAACAAAGGCAATTTTAAATTCCAAGAAGCTTGAGGAAGGGCATGATTACCACCTTATAAATCCCCATGATATTAAACCTTTTAACTCTAGAAATTCATTAATCAAGATGGCATCCTTAGTGGCATGCAAGAACATCATCAATGATGTTCATACCAAAAGTTGGACAAAAATAGCAAAAAATGTGGAGAAAGAACTTGAGGCAACAAAGCTCAAGCTCAAATAGTTGATAGAGCACATAGAAGAGGTAGATCCATCCCTCTTGGATGGTGTGGATACCTATAATATGAAGGAAGTTGATTACATTTACACACTCAACAAATAAATGATACCAAGGATGAGGTTGATGCTCAAAGAGAAACAAGACCCCTGTGAGGCCTTATGAGGAGAGTTAAACAAAAATATGTACATGGTCAAAGACATATTTACTAAGCTTGAAGAGGATGCCAAGGAAGAATACATAATATTTTGTAACTTTGCCAACTAGGCCGAAGTCATCAATATATGCCTCAAAAAAGTAAAGGAGGAGAAGGATGATTTGTTCCAACACTCCATGATAACCATGATTGATCACATATAGGTGATGACCAAGGTCAAATCCCTTATCACTTAATTAAAGACTCAATAACAAGACTTGTATATTATCTTTTGTGCCTTCCAAAAAAAGGCTAGTGAGTAAGGAGAGATATTGAATGGTAGGGTGAAGTGTGTGAAGGAAAGACTAGAAGCCTTTAGAAATAAATTAGAAAGCATAGATGTGATTTCCATGGAGGTCATGTATACTAAAGAAAATGGTGTCATTAAAGATATTATGAGTGCTTTCTAAGGATTTGAAAAATTTAAGGAAGATTTAAGGTAGGGTGCACATGAATTCTGCACACCTAAGGCATTTAAAGACTAGTCTGGGGTGGACTAAAAATTTTCTATGGGGTAATGTTGGGGACCCTTTTGAGAAAGGACATGGAACACACCAAATAGACCACTCTTGGTGTGAGGTGACCCTTGGATTAGTTTTTCTCCTTTTTTACATTTTGGCACTAGTTGGAGAAGTCCCTATGGATCCCATACCAATTGGTGGATATTTATATAGTGCCAACTTACATAAAGATGTCCTTGTCAAGACTTGGATGTGGTGACTTAAGAAGCATATATGTTAAAGAGTAGAGTAGGTGAGATAGCAACCTCTTATTTACATATCAACATATGGTGTGTGCTTGTCCACTTTGGACAGTATAGTGGAGTTAGCATACTCATGACAACTTAGCACTCTACATGCACCCATTTGACTTGGTAGGAAATGCCCATTTTCCTATAAAAGGAGAGTCACTTTTGAAGACAAAGAGAGTTGATGAGGTGAAGTGAAGCTATAGTGAAATATAGAGCAACCCATTAGTATTTCCTATTATGCATATGGTAGTTTAGAGATTTAAATATACAATTGAAGCTTGCATGTGAGCTATTGGGCATAAATAGAGTGAGGAAGAGCATTTGCTTTATTTATTTATATTAAAATTTATTGCTTGAGTATAAATTATTGAATAAATGATGTATTGATCCTTATTTTTTGGTTTGTGTAAAGTTATGCTTATGAGTTAAGTTTCATTAAGCAATGTTTAATTATTATTGAATGTATTATGAAATGGAGGTTCATCCTTGGTTGTTAATGGCATCCTTATGCCATATAGCAACCTCAACTCACCTATAAAAAAACTAAGATTTGGCACCTGAATATACCAAGGTTCTAATACGCATTCTTAGATTTATACCTTGAAGATGAGTGATTGAACCCAAGCCTTCCCTATGATTTTCCTAAGTATCTGAACCATCCTATGCTCCCAACTTGTGCATGTAAGAGCTCAACCCCACCAAGTATGGAATTTAACTTAAGGTTTGTAGTAGTATGAAGGATAATGCATATTAAACTCCTTATGAATATACAATCATAAAAAGGCCACCTAAACCCTCTATCCAATGACTAAGTCCCTTTGAACCCTAAGTTGTGCCTTATTGCAACTATCCCAATACAGGCCTAGTCCCTTCACTGCTACACTTCAGGTGAGTACACAAGGCTTGTGCCTTGTGTGAAATTGATGCCAATGCCATAACATGAAATGTTGTGTGCTAGACCTTAATAACCTTATGATTAGCTCCAATAATTTTAGAACTAACTTGGCGTGATAGCTAAGTGCATGACCAAGTGTAGAAACTAATGTAGTGAAATTTTCTACAATAATGGTATGTTGAATATTGAGGCTGATAATTTTTTCATCAAGATCTTTGATGTGGGTCTTTAGGGAGACAATTTCATCCTCCATTTTTTTAGCTCCTACTCAAGTTACTACCATGATCAAAATAATAGATTTTTTTTTTTTGGAATGGGCAGGAAAATGAGAGTTAAGACATGTTTAGTAAGGTAATGGGTAAAGGTACTTTTACTTATTTTTTTTACATAGTGGGAGTATGATCGATGAAGATGAGGACAATTTTAGGATTGAAAATGGAAAAACTATAAAATTTATCAAAGAGGGTCAAAGGAGTAAAATAGAGAGATGGACACTTTGGAAAAATTGAGGCAAATATATAGAAATATAAGTTGTCAAAACCCAAAAAAATGGGTAAATTGAGATTTGTAGGAATTAGGAGTGGAATCAAGATATGAGACCTCAAGGAAGAAAATGTGAGGAATGGAATTTTAGGTATCTAGATAAAATTTGAAGATCAATGGAGGAGATAAATGGCAAAAAAATGAAAAATAATTTACTCTTTTTTTTGTTACTATTTTTTGTAAGACAAGTCTACTAGGAATATGTTGAAACTAATATGACAAGTTTATAGATTTGATATGGAAATTTTTCGATACTCTATTGGTAATATGCTAAAACTAGTATAGCAAGTCTATTGATACTTTGTTTTAAATATAATATGGTAGTTTTTTAATACTCTATTGGTAATATGCTAAAACTAGTATGGCAAGTCTAAAAATTTGATATGACAAGTTTTTTGATACAGTAATATTCTAAAACTGATAGAAATGGGCCCCAATTTTCAATGGCTACCTAAGGGTTTAAAGATATCACTCTGGCCACCAATGTCATCTAAGTGAGTACCATTCTCCATAAATGTTTTGGCCATGGATTTATCTCTTAGTGATAACTTTTGGTTTTCCTCATAGATGGGAACTACTTAATCAAGAAGGGGCCATTACCCATTTCATTGGTAGGTCCTCTCAATAGGCTAGCTACTTTTGGGTTCCTGTGGTACTCCTCATAATGAGTTTTAGGACTTTCACCCAAGCACTTCCCATAGTTATGTGGTTAAGTTTTTACCCTAATCCAAAACATATTATTGTGATACAAATAATTACTTAAATTTTTTATGTAGCATAATAGAGTTAAGACTTTTTGAAGGAAAAAAAATTTGGCCCTGGAAAGCACTTTGATACTAGATGAGAGGATCCTCTTGTAACAAATTAATGACAATATGTGAAATAAAATATTTATATAATTAACAAAATCATGAGAATGATTATATTGATTTAAGACCACTTTGAGGGGGCAACCTCCTTTGAGAAAGCTCAATACAATAAATTCATCAATGCCTCTATTGGCCTCAACACTTATATACTAATTTTAATCTAAGAAACTACTACTTCCTATGAATGTGGGATAAAACAAAATTATCATGGGATGACTTACAAATCATATGCATCCATAGCAACTATTATACCAAAAAAGTAAATAGAAGGGGTCGCACAGGTTCCTAACATAGATGAGACTGGAGACAGTGACTTGGAGTATTATCATGAAGATGATGGTCCTATTAAAGATAGATCCCTTTTTAGGGTTGAGGAAGGAAGTTGATCACATAAAAAGGAGTCTACTTAGATTGATTCAAATGATGATGAAGATGAGGTGGACTATGAGACTATATTGACAAATGCTCATAAAAAAATAAAAATTGAGAAGAAGATCAATAAAAAGATGAAATCTAAACTCAAGGACTTTGAGGAGCAATTCAATGTGTTTGAGGAAAAAATGGATGAATATGCCAAGGAGCATGAAGATATGGTCAAGCATCTGAGTTGTCAATTATAATTCTTTTCTACAAGCTTAAAAACTAAAGAAGATGAATGTGCAAGGTATGTATTTGAAAATAAGTCATTGAAATCTGAGTTAGAGAAGATATCTAGTAAGGTAATATCATTTGTGAGATTTAAAAGAGTTCAAGTGATCTAGACAATATTTTGAATGATCAAAATGTTGCAAGTGAAAAGACTAGTCTTAGATACAAAGAAGAACCAAATATTGAAACTCAAGATACGATGATGACTAATGTGAACAAGGACAATCAGTGTTTAAAGACAAATCATCAAACAAGGAATGATGGTGTAAATAGATTGAAGATAAATCAAATCAGACAATCAAATTCCATGAAGTATGCAAATTTCAATGATTAATACTATACTTTTAATTAGTTTGGGCATAGAACTAAAGAATGTAGAAGAACTGTTAAGAATGAGTTTGCATGGGACTATGATAGGGGTCATTAGTCAAAATGTGTGAGAAAGGTTGAGTGTTTTAACTATCATGAGATAGGACACTTTGAAAAACATTATCCATTTAAGTTAAGATAATTTGATTTTCCATCAAGGAGTATAGTTTATTATAGTTGTGAATAGAGAGGTCACATTACTAGATTCTGTAAGCAAAAGCCTACAAAAGTGAATAGGTTTAATCAGGATCCTAGAGTGCAAGAAAGAAGGAATGTTAACTCATGAAAGACAAAGGAAGTAAGTGTGAGCCATAATGAGATTGTAGGTCCAAGTAATCTATTTGTTATGGTGCAAAATGCTTCAGAAGGTGAAGAGTGCCAAGAGCTCTCATTGACTGGTCATGTTGATAATGAAGAGACCAAGCTCAAGGAGAAGACCAAGGTGTTGGTTGAGGCAAGCTATGATATGTGTATGGATCCAAATAAATATCTTTCTATTTTTTAGCATGTATCATTCAAAGAACATCATTTATTAGTACCTAGTGATGAGGTTCCAAGCTATAAGGTTGATGCTTCAAATGAAAAGGTATGTCAATATTCCATAGTTGTTCCATGTGTTGTCAATTCTATTTTAGAAGAGAAGGACAGTGATATAGAAAAGGAACTAGTTATTATAGTTCATAATAAATAGAATAATAATGTCTTGTAGCTATAAGAGGATTTTAATGATTATTTAGGAGATGTTAGACACTCCTAGATTCATTTTGTTTTAGAGGATAGTGGTGTAAAGGATGTCTCTATCTATCCTTCTTAAGAGACTCTTTTTAGTGGATAAGCAAGTGTTGTGGTTTTCTCAAGATGGTCCTAGAAGACTAAACCTGAGTATTTTGAGTTGGAATAGGTATGTCCAAGTGGAAAATATGGTGAGGTGATGTCATGATGTTGATCACTATTTATGGAGCAGTCTATAGGGTCAGATTGAAGGTTCCCAAATGGAAAAGGAGGATTTGTATTTTTGCAGGATAATATTTTTCAATAGAAAGGTTTGTTGACTTTATTATAGCTTGCTCTAGATGTTTTGTGGTCTGAAGGTATGTTGAAGTTAAATTGGAAATTTTTATTAGTTCTTAGGTTTCCCAGTTTGTGCTTAAGAGTATACAGGTCCTAAAATGGGTTATAGGAAGTCAAGTTTCAAAATATTTTAGAATATTAAATATTGGTCCATAAATGTGTTATGGTTGTCTCCATGTGTACAAGAAGTTTTAGAGGTGGACATTGACTAGGAGGTTTGTTCACCTTACTTGTTTTGAGTTTTTAGGGTTTTGGGCTCTGATAGAAAAATGGTTTGCCTTATGAGTTGAGGTATGAGGATTATTAATATTTTTAATGATCAAAAGGGGTTGTCAAATCAAGCTTCCCAGAGGTTTTAAGGTTTGTTGTTCTCAAGTTATTCAAGTTTTTGTCAAGTTGGAGGCCTAATTTGGTAGTTGGTTTGTGAAGGAAGTATGTTGCATAGGGTGAGCTAGGTGATGAAATTTTATGTGCTTGAAGGGGAATATGGGAGTTATCTAGATATAAATTTTTAGGTCATGAAGATATATATACTAAAAAATGTGAGCTCTGTAAGTTCCAGGTAGGGCTATAGGGACTCTAAACAGGGCTAGTATTGAAGATTTGATGTTTTTTCACAGTGTTTCCAAAAGGGAAATGTTTGAGTATTTCAAGGAGAGTTCTTAGGTTTTATTATTACATGTTTCATATTTGGTGAGTGGCATGAATTTTTCTTGGTGGTCCTTGAGGTGGTTTGAGAGAGATGGCTAGTAAGCCTATATCATGATTCCTCATGGTGTATGGAGATGTGAAGATGCTCAAGTGATGAAATTACTCAAAAATATTAGGATGAGTACCTAGTAGAGGTTTTTTGGTAAGTTACATTATATTTTAGTGTTTTTTTGTGTTCTTTCTTCATTTGTTACAATGCTTGGTTGAAGAGAGTGTTGTTATGGATCAAGAAGAAGTTGTCAAGGCAAGAAGATGTAAGATCAAGGTAAAGGGGGAGTTTGTATAATCTTTCTAAGGTGGTCTTCTATTTTTTATGGTCTTTTAGGTCCTTAGGATTAATTGGTGCCCACTTTTCATTTTGTCAAAGGGGGAGAAAGTTCTTATTGTGATATTACTTGAAGAGAAAGAAAGTGAATTGAATGATGTTTATTGACATCAATGAAAAAGGGTAAGATTTTTGGATAGTTGTTAGTTATGTCATGGTGATTTCATGGAGGTGTCCTAGTGAGTGGATGAAGTGATTTTATTATCTAAGTGACAATAACAAAGTGTGTAATGTGTTTGTCCTAGTATGCTTGAAGTTCGCTTGGTTGATCTTTAGTTTTAGCATGGTTAGGGATGATTAAGGACAAGTATGGTGATTTGAGGATGTGAAAGAGGTCCCATAAGAGGTATTATATTCTTTGATTACTTATGTTCATAAGTGGAATTCATCTAGTAATTCATATTTTTCATCTAGATATTTTGGTCGAGTGGTAGAGAAATATGAGTGAGCAGATTGATGATGTTAGCTTTCACACATGTGGATGATTTAGGGGGAGTTGGTCCTATGGTTGTAATCACATCAGTCCCAAGTTTCTATGGTCCAAATTTAAAGTCATGTGATGATGTATAGTCAAATATATGTGGGTGAAAATTTGGATTTTCAGATGGAATTCACTAAGTTCCTATACTTAGCCAAATTTGCAAAGGGGTTCAAGCAGAGCCAACTAAGCATATTAATGTAATCATATTTCACACACATTGAGGTGTCAAGTGGAAATGGTCACATGGGTTTGTTTCATTTTATGCCTAATTTATATGCACCCAATTTTAGTTCATGTGATGTAGCATGATAAAAGATATGCAAGTTCAAAGTTGGGCTCCCAAAAATTTTGACAGTGTTTTCACATCCTTAGCCAAATTTACAGTATGGTAAGAAGAGTCGAGTAAGAATTTTGATGATATCATATCCCACATGTGGTTGTTTCAAAATAAGATGATCATATAGGTTTATTTAGTTTTTAGACTATTTTATTTTCACTAAATTTTAGGTCATCTATTTAAGTGCAACAAACATTATACAAGTGTAAAGTTGGCCTCCCAGGCAATTTTTAACATAGTTGGCTCTATGGTAGAAAATTTTGAGAAGGCATTTTACAGGTGATATATCTCACTCATGTGAAGGTTTAAAGATTAGTTTGATATATGGTTAGATTCTCTTTTTAAATGTTATTATTTGGTCCAAATTTTAGATCATGCATATAAATGTAGAAGAAGTTTTGAGGTTCAAAGTTAGCTACTCAGATTGCAATGGTCCCCATACTTGGTCAATTTTTCACAAGGTAATGTTTGATCAACTCTCAAAGATATTTATGATGTGCATTTTCTCCAAGATGTCAGGAAGTAGTGATACGATAAGAAGTTCTTGAGGTTTAATGTTAATCAAAGGTAAAGGATAAGGATCTAACAATTAGTAGGTGTTTGTACATATTGATCAAATGGTGAGCACTATAAGATAAATGTTGATATTATCTACAAAGATTGATGGTGTGTGTTGAGTCATTACAAGGGTACTTGAGATGTGGTCAAAGTGACTGAGGTTTAACATTTGAGAATTGGCACTTATGCATTAAATTTTGGATAAGATTGATGGTGTGATAGTGATCTAAAG
Source organism: Torreya grandis (assembly GCA_037957365.1). Classification (NCBI taxonomy): domain Eukaryota; kingdom Viridiplantae; phylum Streptophyta; class Pinopsida; order Cupressales; family Taxaceae; genus Torreya; species Torreya grandis. The sequence continues at coordinate 1,108,428 of JARHVA010005688.1, read as the reverse complement.
ATGAAAGGACATGAGATGCAAGCATAATGTTTGAAGTTTAACTATGACTATTTCCATTTAAATATTTGAATTTTATGAAGGGAAAAACCATTTTGTGGTATTTTACCCATAAATTTTGATAAAGGATGAACTTCCTCATGGTGAAAAAATCAAAGTGGTAGAGGACTCTAAGATGCATCTATAAAAATGGATTTAAAGATATGGAAGTGTGTCTAGATAGAGATATTAAGGTTTAAAGTTGATTATGTGTTCATTCTTACTTTTCAAATGACCCAAGAAGAGTAATTGAGCTTATGTTGATGTTTTTTTTATGTTTCATGGTTAATTGGATATTGAGGAGTGTTGTATAATCCATAAGGATGATCTATGTGTATTATGAAGGATTTACCAATTATATGAAGTATGAACAAATTCTTATAAGGTGTTTGTGTATTCATTCATAATGACTATATGTGTAGAGAAGTGTTTGATCTATTTGTGCTTAAGCAAAAGGGTATTGTGATGGTTGTTGGCACTTAAAAAGGACCTATAGATCATTTTGAATGAGTTCATGTATTTATAAAGTGTTTCTTAGTTTCTTATGTTTTTTGGAGAAGTATCAAAAAGGTGAATGGTTCTCTATAGGACCTAAAAGCGACCTAGGCCTATTTTGAAAGTGCATTGTTCTTAAGTATGACCCATGAGAGATGCCTTAAGGGTGAAGGCATGTATTATGGTTGATAAGGAAAGATTGTGGACTTGATAATTCATGATATCCATATATATATAATGAAATCAAAGATGATGATTTTTAGGCTTTCAAGAAGACTTGCATGTGAAATTTTAGAGAAGATGTGTGCAAGGTGTTTTTGAGAGTTATGGAATGAAGGAGAAGTAGATTGCTCAGTTTTTGAGTTAATGAGTGGATCAGATTGAGGACTATGTGTATGACATATAGGTCTTGTTTTTAATGTCTACATAGTTCTCTTTCAGTTTAAGGATATGCAAAGTCAGAGTGTGCATATAAGTATAATTTGAGTGAAGGAGAGAAATTATGGCATGCTTATGTGAGATTCTTTTATGAGATAAAGAGAGAGTTTGTGTAGGGGTTATAGAATAGATATCTATCATCAAGTGTTGAAGATATCATTTCTAATGTGAAGGTGTTCAAAGGAGGGTCTAAAGGACTTGGTCTTCCTTAGGGTCAGTTTCTCCTTGTGAAATAGGTGTTTCATTAAATACCTTTGGTCAGGAGGATATGATCAAGGTTTGCTAGTCTAAAGGAGTTAATCAGTCTCTTGTTTTTAATTTCTTATAGGATAGTAGTCCATGTGTTGTAGACTTGAGAGTGGGTTTTATTCTCTATGAGGGTTTCCCATGGGAATTATGTGTTATGTGTTTGATATTATGTATACATTGAATGAATGAGCTCTCTTTTTAATATTGCTTGATCAAGTTGATATATGTTGATTGATTATTTTAAAAGGACTGTAATTATAATTGAAATATCTAGGCTCACTGATTCTCCCCCCACCTCTCAGTGATTGTACTTTTAATAGATATATTTTCTTAAACAAGATTTTCACTTTCCTTATAGACATCTTGAGGCTCTTTAACAACTATAAATTGATCTTCAACCTCTTGATTTTCCCACCTCTCAAATATATATATCCACCATTGATATAACTTTTCATCACATGTAAATCATCATTGATGACATAGTGGGCTTCCTTTGTAACTAATGTCCACTTATCCATCAAGAATTGAACTAACTTCATCAACTTATCTATGAGATTAATAGGGATCAAATTAAGTTCCTTATCCCATTTTCTCATCACCTTTTCTAATTTTAGTAAATTTGACATGAGTGCCAACAACAATTTGGATTGAGGTGGAATTGAAGTAGGAGGAGGAGAATAATAGGGGTTTTGGTGAGTCTCAACATATTGATTGTATTTCCTAATTAAATATTATAAGGCCTTATACATTTCTTCCCAATCAATGGCATCATCTAACTCTTTTGGAGCAGCTCTAGACTTGTTATTTGGATTTGGAAATGGAGTAGGAAAAGAAGAATTTGACTACTACAAGTCTTGGTAAGGCTGATGAGTTGTGTAATGGGATTCTTATGAGGGGAATGTAAGATAGACATATGATTGATGTGGATTATTAAAAGGATGATAGGAATCATGTTGAGGTTGATATGGATCATAGGATTGATAATAATTATGATGGGGATGATAGGAAGAGACTTCTTGTTAGCCTTCTTCATAGGATTCTTTATAGGGCTACTCAACAACATCATGGTCATATAAAGGGGAAGTAAGTTGACAATAGGGGTGATAATACTCATAATGAGGGTATAAATCTTGATATGGTAGTTGAGACACATATTTGGGGTCATGACAAGGATGATAAGGAGGTATATAGTAAACATTATCCTCATACTTATCCATCCCAACTTTAGGAGTCAAATGAAAACACAAGATATTATAAAATTAATTTCAAAATAAGTACATGGGATGTTATAACCAACTAATTGCATTCAAAGTTTCTATTAGTGTTTGTTGAATGCCTTCAAATGCTGATAGGTAGAAAAAAAACACCAAAAATGCTTTCCCTTTTGGACCTTGGTCCCACCAGGCATGCCAGACCTATTGTTACTCAATTTTGCACCCTTGGAGAGGTAATTAAATCTTAGTCCAAATTTATTAGAACATATGATTACCCTTAGGCCTATGTGTTGCCTATAGTATGGATAAACCTCTACATTCAAGGTCTAACTACCTAGATTTGTCTTGATTAATCATCACTTATACTACTAGCTCATTTGGATAAAAAGGGAGAGAGAAAATATAAAGAAAATATATATTAATGAGGTGATGCACTAATTATAACCTAAAAACTACCAACCCATTTTAATTATAGTTCAAACATAATCCTAATCTACACATAACACTAATCCAAATCTATATATTATAATAGTAATTCTCATAGAGGTTTCTGAAGCAAACTTGAGATTGGAGGACTAAACATAAGGTCATGACATGACACTAGTAGATACATATCACTAAAATCATTAAAAACTTCATTGGAACACTTTAATAGACCTGAAAAAGACTTTCAAAATTGAATATGAATGCAAACAAGGACAACATGCTAAGGAAGTGAAACTATCACTTAGCAAGATCAACTAGTCTAACATACACATTGAAATAGTCCATGGATAACGTAAATAAGATTGTTATTTATTACTCAAGGGAGTAAAATTAGTAGGTATTCACTATACTCATGTGGTGTATGATTTAAAAATTCTAAAGTGGTTGCATATATAGAGAAAGTGAGAGAGAAGAGGAAAAGGGCATAGGAGAGAGAGAGAGTAGACAAGTGTCTATGTGAGTTAAAAATAAGAGAGAAGTTATGTAACTACCTCAACAAGTCCAATATGTAATGTTTATCTCATCTAAATATTCTATAATCCTCCATGTGGCATCAAATTTGAAATGTTTACTTGACACCTAGACTAGCTCTTAAAAAATGTCGTTTGCCTTAACATGTTGAAGGACAAGTGGCCTTATTGATGGTAAAATCAAGTTATATTATATATCTTATATATATTTTACACCTCTCAAATGACGCCTTTAGGTTCTCCTTGAAACATCATTTCCTTTTCTTACTAGGTGTTTAAAGGACTCTTCATCTCCTTAGGCAAACTTTCCACACAAGTGTCAAAACTTGGATTCTTCTTCTTCAAATCATCCAAAATTAATGGATGGTGTATTCAACTCATATCATACCTCCTTAAATACATTTTTAAGTCCCAAAATATCTTCAATGATTCATTCTCTACCAAAATCCCCAAATTGGCCTCATTCCTTGTAACCCTAAAATCATTAAAACCTCCTTGTGTAGAGAGTTGTATATATTATGATGAGAATATGATGGAATATTCCAAGACCCATTGTTTCCTTACATATCCATGTTTAATTTCATGATCATAAAGTGAGTGGAGATATCCTTTTATGTTATTTATCTCTCCTAACTAAGCCTCAATTATTCCTCCCTACCAAGAGACTAAAAAATGGCTCTACAAGTCCCCACACATGCCAAACACCAAATAAGTGTGAAATTAATTATATAACATCCTCTTTCTTATACATACCAATTTTAAAGATATAAAAACTTATATAAACCTATCAAATATCAAAAATTAATATTTTAGGGTATATGCCATAATCCTATACCTACAAGTACAGACTAATGGCATGGAGTGATGATCAGGGGAGTCTTGAACATGTTATGGGTTATTTTGAAGTTTTTTTTATCCATTTAGAGGCATATAATTTAATTTGTCTCTCATCAGGTCCTTATATCTCTCCTAGGTATCTTTAAAGTGTTTTGAGTTCTTAAGGATGAAATATATAGCATAGGGCCTAAATCCTCCAACAAATTCTATAAGATGGAAGTTCATTAGGTTGGATGACTTCCCTTAGGAGATCAAGGTCCAATGAAAAATTTATAAGATGTACCAAGTAATGAAAGATAGCCTCTCAAGTTGGTAGAAAAAATTATATAAGGGCTAGGTGATATTAAACCCTTAAAAATCTTGTTGTGCCATTTAATTAATGATAAATCCCTCTAATCCTTAAAACTCTTTATTTGACTATCATCCCCCATCTCAAGACCAATCTCAACTGACTGTAGGTAATCATTGAAGAGAGATATAAGTATGAAGGGTTTGATTCTATATCTTATCATTATCTAAGTCTCCCATTATCTATGAAATATTTTTTTGTATGTTTTAATACACTTTCCATGCCTTGAATCTCCAAACTTCAATAACCTCACTCTTTTAAAGCACTCCTCCCAACTGGCTGTAGATGATTGTCTAGAGTTTAAATTTGTATGGTCTTGAGTTGGATTTTCAAATCTACCATGACATTATAAGAGTGTTAATTAATTTTTATAGGTATCTTGTCATTTAATTACAAACTCTATTGTCCTCTTAGAGAATCCTCAAACTTTGTTGTTTTCATTGTCTACACATAGAATCATGTAGGTTTCGCTTACTAGGCTCCTTGGCTTATAATTATACCACCACTTGGATTCAAGTACTTTGAAATTTTTCATTGGTATAATGACCTATTCAGATTTAATAAATTACTAGTGATTTCATGCATATACTCTCAAATTTAATAATTAACAACATGAATCATTATTGGAGTTGTAGACCTACAGGTCTGCCAACTTATAGGTCTACAACTTGTGTAGAAACATTTGAAAAGTGAAAGTATGGTAGTGGGGGATTAAATATAATTCTCTCCATTTAATAAACACTTTAAACATTTAACACAACATTAATCTATTTATAAACACTTACTCAAACTACTCAAATCAACTCAATTGCTAGACACATAGAACACAGTCCACAATGTGAATGGATATATGTGACCATTTGATACTTGTACATAATATATATATAATCAAGAGGAAATTAGTGTATTTATAATTATGTTATGATAACATAAATATTCACTCAATTTAATTAGATAACTTAGAGAATTTAGAAACATAAAAATTTTGCCAGTCACTTGTAAATAATACACAAGAGAGACTTTCCTTGACAAAATATTATCCACACATTTCACCATGATGAGTGAATATGTATTATGAATATAAAAACCTCTTATAAATCACTCCAACTGGTTGCATGTAACCATAATCTCATACTTTGCACTAGAGTTACACTAAATTTAGCTTGTGGGGATTTAAGCCTTCAAAAATCAATCTGGGTCCTTAGATATTGTTCATAAATATAAGGAAACATATAAAAATACCAATAAAACAAATTATAATCCCATAGGGATCCAAAAAAAATTCTAAAATTTTATCCACTAACTCAACTTGTACAACCTATACTATCTGATTAAATTTGGGCTTCACTAGCTTGTGAATAGAGCGATGGAAGAGAGAAAGATATTTTTACAAATGTGAAGATTCAAACTTATTCCAATTATTTTTCCTAACCTTTATAATCTCAAATTATGTTCTTAAATCTTTTCACCTACAAGTGACTTCCACAAGTCTATACAACTTCTTTAACTCCTTAAGATGGCATTAAAAATAAAAATCTAACCTTTCTTTGACATACTGATAGGTGTGGTATTTTTTTAATTTATACAAGATATTATTAAGGTGTGTGTTATGTAATTTTCACTTAGGGAACTTTTTACATACATAAATGTTAGCTAAAAAACACATTTTCATATATTTTCAACACCTTCAAGTCTACAAGTAAACCTCAAAGTTTCTAAAACATCATTAAATGTTATGATAAGATTTTTGAGACATAAAATGACCTTACTAAACCCATAATCACAAATGACATAATTTTCTCATTCCTCATCTCTCCATAACATTCCTAGACCACTATATGACACAAACATGACATTACTTTAACTTCTCAAAACTAACCTTAAACAATGCTAATGAGGTTTTAAGAAGACTTCTAAGGACCATATAAGTCATAACAAGACTATGACAATACCATGACAAGTTTGAGTTTGGATGGGGTGACCAATTTTGACTTGGGATCAAAATTTGGTCAATAGTTACCATAAAACCTTCACATTTAATAAGACATTAGAATACATCTCTAGGCCAACAAAATAGAGGATTCTATTGAGTGGTCCACATGGTAAATATTTAACTTTGTAGTAACACAAGCTGACTTTATTTAAGGAAAGACATATCATACACATACATTACTATTGAATTTTAAGGTAGTTAATTAGTATTTATACCACAACATTGTACTAAAGTATATATATCATAGATAAGAGTTGAAGTGTAATAGTGAAGTGTATAAAGAGGTTACATAATAGATTAACCTTTTTAATATAATAATAAATAAGAGAAATAGATCAAAGAGTATGGAAATATAGTATAAATTAAACTAAATAACTACTATAGTTTTTAATATTGGTAAAAATAAGTTTTAAAGAGGGACCTTGTCCTTTACAAAGAAATAATAGGTAAGGTCTAGAGACCAAAATAAAGCAATAAGCCTGCCAAAGTGAAACAAATTAATAGAATAGCATACATGTAGCCAATATAAAATAATATACTACAAGTCCATCAAATAGAACATCAAAGTGATTTATTTTTAGATCTAAGAGTCATTTCTAAAAGGTCCACCTTCTTCCTACCTTTTCCTTTTTTATTGCACACTATGGTCCAAGCTTCTCCTTTCAAGGTTTTTAAGTATTTTTGGGTCTTTAAATCCTCTAAAAAAATTGAAGTATTACTAGATAAAAAATTTTATGGCTCAAGAGTTTTTTCCTTTGTGAGTCCTAGAGAATTAATCCCTATCTCTTCTTCCTTAGAATTCATTTTGTCATGGAGCACTACTCTTTATGAATTTGTAACTTTATATTCATCTTCACACTACAAGTCTTTTATGGCTTCTTTTGTGAGATATTATTGAAGGGTTTCCTTCCACCAAGAATTTCCCCTTTTTTATATAAATTTCACATACTTCAGCTAAGTTATTTGTAGTGTAATATATTCTAAAATGAAAGGGGTGACCTTTGTAATCAATATAATGGGTCCAAATCTGACCCTAAACATTCAACTCTATAGAAGTGGGGAGATCAAAAGATGTATCTAGGTACACTAGAATTTTGGCATACATGATGCGTAGGTAACACATGGTAGATCCCTCAATCTCCATCATGTCACCGAAAGATTTGCCAATGTCAAAAAGACAATATTTAGACCAAAATTATAAAAGAAGATATGGAAAACAAACCCAAATAAGCCTAAAACTAAAAGAATTAGTCAAAGGATTGAAGGAAGGGACCCAAGGCTTTATCAAAAGTAGATGACATTCCATATACTAGATATACCTTTGAAAAATCTTAGTTTTATCTTCTTCAACATTAAAAATAGTAATGAAGAACCCTCTGACCTATGGATAGATCCCCATACTATCTACCATTAGGAATTTCCAATTTTTAGAAAGCCAAATGTGAATCCATAGAAGAGATGGACAATTCTTATCAAATTTTTAGATATTCCCCTTCTTTGTAAACCACTTTTCATTGCCAAGGACTTATATAAGAACTTCATCCTTAAAGGAGACATAAAAGTTGTTTTTTTTGGATCCACTTGTTTCCTACTACCATTTACATCTTGAGAATATTTTTTGGGAGGAGAGTTCCTCACTAGAATTGGTAGAGGGGGTATATCTCTCAACATAAATTCCCCATCTTCTGCAAGGTTCTTATTTTGAGCACTACTAGGGGGTTTTTGCACAAAGGTATCAATAATAACTAGGTCAAAAATACTCACTAGATAGCCATCATTAGATAGTCTACCCCCATTCATAGTATGAGATAAATAACTATAATAGTTGTTTCTATTATATCGATATATATAAATATGAATTAGAGTAGTAAATACTATGTATTATGTACTATTTTCTATTTATTATGGATAAGCATACCTACTTATTTTTATTTTATGAATTCTTAAGTAAATTAACCCTAACCAATAATAACCTATACACCACATTAGTTCTATTTAAATTTTAATTAGTCAAACACAAAAAAATTATAACCAATAGTTTGAGATTTTATGTCAACATTTGGTGGCATTGCATGAAATTCAATTAGCTAATATCAAGGGGAAGGTATACATTAGATTTCAAAAAATTATCAATAATATAAATTAAAGAGTGGTGGGAAGAAACACTCAAAAAAATAAATTTTATACCAAATAAATGGGTGTGTCCTTTCATGAAGTTAAGACATCATTCTCTAGATCCCAAGAAGAGGAATTTATAGGTCACATTTGTGCAACTCTTAAGTCCCTAGATATTTGTTCAAGATAAGCATGTAAAAGGATGTAGAGTTCACATTAATAAACCTATACATTAGGCTAAAAAAACACTTGAGGCACTATGTTACATTGATACACATTTAATTCAAGATATTTATTATTAGTTCAAGGCTACACTTGATTCATATCTCATAGTTTAGGCTATACACACTTAGAAAATATTTGACATAAATAATTTTATGTTTATTAAAGGTGCTATAAAAAAATTATTGAATAAATTACTACTTCTCATCTTTTAACTACTTTTAAATCATGGGTTGGTGATATAAGGTAAATAATTCTTTTAGGAGACAAGCACCTAAGGGATGGTGGGTAGAAAAAGGTGAATCCTCAAAATATATGACCAATCAAAATATCTAATCTAAATTATTGGTAAATGTTAAATAACATGTTGGGGGGTAGTAAAATAATTATTAAGTTTAGAGTAAGTTAATTAAGGAATAAGAAGATATTAGTAAGATGATAAATTATAATGGTTAGAAAAAAAAGGTGAATAAAAAGATAATAAAATAGATAGAGGATGATAAAATTTAGTTAAAAAATAGGAAAGATGTGCAAAAGAAATAACAAGAATAAAGAATGTTAATAATAAATAATATAGTGGATGAAACTAATATGGTCTCTACCAATAGAATCCCTAATATTTAAACTTTGGATACAATCCCTTTACCTCAAATAAACCAACTAATATTAACACCATTAGAAGGCGTAGATGAAGTTAGTGAGAGAAGAATAATAGAAGAGATATCAAACCATACACTATAGAAAGTCATGAATGACATGCAAAAATGGTTATCATATTTATCCACACTATTAGGAACACGTAAACCATACAAAATTTTGGGTGCATATAAGAGATATTGGTTATATAGTATAACAATGAGAATAAATTTTAATAATTGAAGGGATCACGATGTGAAATAATTATGAGTAAAGTTATAAGGATAATATAGATTATTAAATAGATATCAGAAAGGATATTGACCTTAAGGAAAAGAGTGATTCAAAAAATAATATTAGTAGTCATACTAGAAATATACATAATAGAGACTAGGAGGAAGTTATATTAACAAAAGAGAGATTAGTTAATGAAAACATTGAATAAAATCAATTAGAGATAGAAGATAATGAATAATAAACTTGAATTGACACAAAACCCCAATTGCAAGAGGCCCCATGAGGAAATGAACCCTTTGTACAAATAACCATATCTTGTGTCACTTCACAATAGACATGAACATTCATATATGAGATGAAGGTACATATATATTGGAGAAGAAGTAACAAATAAATATTAAAAAATTAGTGAAGAGATTGAGAATAAAAGAGAATTTGTAATAAATTAAGTTAAAGTGTTATGAAGGAGAAATTTCCAATACAAAATAAAAATAGATAAGTGAATAACCATAATTTGGTTAAATAAAAAATAGATCATTAGTGAATTTTTTTAGTAATATTACTATTGATTACATCAAATAATATGATAAATATTATTAAAAATACTACTAGTGGTACTCATACACCACCTAATAAAACCAAAATGACACAAAATAGAATGAAGTTATTTTAAACACAATATTTTTAAATTTTATCATTTAGTGATGATTTTTCTCTTGTAGTAACCTGGCATATTTTTATATCCTTGAGTGCACACCTTAAAGGGTGCATTGGGAAAGAGGTGGTAGACTGTTGGTGCTTTGTAAGAGATATGGTTGCCTATTTATCAATCTTACACCCATTCTATCTTCCTTAGATTTTATCCCCTAACCTATCTCCTTCCATATTTCATCTTCTATATATATATCAAGACATATAATTTATTGTTATGTTGGCCCATTTGATGTATTTTTAACCATTGTCTATTCTTTCCTAAATACATCACCCAAATCTATGTAGTATTGAACATTCTGGTATAAGCTTCATAACTAGGTCACTCTATCCAAAATAATTCAAGGTTAGTCAACTTGTTTAGAACTAAATCAAGCTATCCAATAGTAGTATATTAATATTTAAGAGGGATTAGGATCATTCACCATTATAAATACAAGTCACCATTTCAATCCAATAAGGAGGTGTTGCAACCAACAAACCTCATTTTTAAAATTTCAAACGAGGATCCACTTTGATTAAAAATTCCATGTTCATGTCTAAGTTTGATATGAAAACCTTAGAATTCAAAGATAAAATTTATTCTATACATTTTATTTTTGTCTTAGTCTAAAAGGTATAAATTATCATTTTTATTGAAATTGTTTTATACACTTATTTGGCTTTTAAGTCTAAAATTTTATCAAAATAAGCTTTCCATTGATTTATAGACTAACCTAGCTAACTAAAATTTATCTGAAATTGTTTGCTCTTTTCAAGTTACATGGAATTAATTGGGAAACTTTGCTAAATATTTTTTGATCTTTCTTAGAATGATTTTCATACTTATTTTGGTAGAGATATCTCTTGGCCACACGTCTCTTCTATACCTAAGTAGTCATCAAATTTAAGAGTGGATATGCAATTTTATTTTTAATAACTAAGTATCGAGTATTAGAGATCATGCCATGTGTATTTATCCAACTTCCTCACAATGTATTTTCAAAAATCACTATATTTTTTATTGATGAGCATCCAAGTCCATAAGATTTAGACATGTATTAATCTCATTTTTTCACATATTATAAAGTAGATTCTAAGTGTAACTTTTCATAAGAACACCCAAGTAAGTGAGATATTACCAGGTGGCACTATCCCATTCATCCAAAACAAAGAATTAAATTGTCTAAGGCACATATCTTCATGACCAAATAGATTAAAATGATTATTCCATGTGCCTACATCTTAGATTATGGAGGTTTTAAACTTGTCAGATCTCACAACTAATGAGGAGGCACCACATGTCTTATATCAGTCCTATAGCATTAGAGCTATCAATTCCATATAAATTCATGTGTGTCAATTTTTTTAGATTTTTAAGATCATATAACCAATGAGGAGGTTTCATGTGTCTCTTATCAATTTTATGGCATCAGAACTATCATAGCCCTAGGAAGGTATAATCAATGATAATGTGTCATGTGTATTTTGTCAACACCTGAAGGCATCAAATTTAATAGAACCATGGGAAGACCAAAACCATTGTAGATTATGACATGTAACTTCCATACAAAAAATGATATAAGGTCTATATCCACATGATTGAGTTAGAGAAAGGTACAATCAGATCTATAATTAGTGGTAGGATGCCATGTGTCACTCCCATACACAAAAGTATATAAAATTCCCTAATTGGCTTGGTTGAGTGAAGAAAGGTCAAAAGTTAAGCCCCAAGCCTATTATGAGGTGCCACAACTACTTAGTGTGTCTAGTCTACCAACATTAATACATAGAATGATAAAGATTGAGGCTCCCCATTGCACCTACTTAGAATAATATGTGGCAGGAAAACCAATATGTGTATGACACCTAACCAAACCTAAAAAAACTCACAGTACCATGACGGATAAAATAGGTGTGTTCCTACCATGCTGCCCTCATTAATAAACTTAGGGACTTGACCCATGATCTAAAAACTAATAACATCCCATCACTATCACTACATATTATTGGGGAGCACATTTAAAAATAATACAAATTAATGTTGAATCTAGAGGTGGTCGATGATATTGAGTTAATAAATTGAATTTAAATTCATCTAATATGAGATATAAAGCATCATAACTATAATATATTTTCGTGGATTCCTATAAGTTCTCAATGCAATCAAATTTACCCTTACTTGATCCTAGCTCTTGATAAATAATATCCCACTTACTCAAGTTCTCTCTTGAGATTTTAGTAATCTCATTGTCAAGAATTTTGTGTTATAAAATCACAATTCATATCCATGGCAACATAATCTTCCAACCCCAATCTAGACCTAGCGTAATGAGAAACCACATTCTTACCAAAATTGGTGTAATTTAAATACTACAACAAAGTCTTCAAAGTAATTGAATATATGTAGAATCCCCACTTGGATGATGACAAATATGAAATTGAAATCTTAGATGATCTCATAGTCCTAGGTAAATTAGGGTTGAAAAAAGCTACATTCAAGCCTAAATTTTTAACTTGTGATGACTTCTTCAACAATATCTTGTGGACCTATGTACACACTCAGTATGGTACTTAGGGCTTGGTGTACTCTACCAACTCTAAGAATAAAATTATGGATATATTTGGGGTTAGTTTTAAGTAGTAATACAACCTCCTAGAGTATACCGTTGTCTATCATTATAGTATAGTAAACACATGGATTGATATGCTTGAAATATATGAGGTTTTCAAATATTAGGACATTGATATAGATTGATGGAGAAAAAATAATGGCATTAATACTTACCCCATCCACATGTTTTAGGAAGAAGTACATGTTGTGGTGGTCTTAATAAATAACTTATTAAGATCTTATGATGTAATGAATGTGAACATCTTTTGGGTTCCCTTGATGATCATCATCCTTGAAGGGAAAGATTTTTAGACCTTGGGTGTGTAATCAAATTCAACCTCATCAAAAGCATGGTTGAAGCTCAAGGAGGTGATAATTTGTACATTATGTCATATATTCTAGATGTATTCTATACCACCCTCTCATTTAATAGCATAACATTCCCACCTTAGGTCCCCATAGGATCTTAAATTCATGTTGTTTTCTAAAAATTATATTTCCACCATTACCAAAATCACATTTGGGACATTTGTGAGTATTTAATCCATTCATGAGAGGCCCATGTCTTGGATTTTTGAGGAAATAAAGAAGATGATCTTTCCCATTAGATCCTATTGGTATTACCAAGATAACACCATCATCAGAGTGGAAGACATCCATGAGGCCCCTCTCTTCTTACTATACTAGGTTTAATACTACCTTAGGAAATAATAAATTACTTATCAACTTGTTGAGGGCATCATGGATTTTTGCCTCATCATTAACAAAATATCATATCTAGAGTTCTTAGTGTTCATCCACCATGATAAGTATAAAAATATACCATCACTATAGAATATGACACATAATTTGCATCTTATGACTTGGCTAAGGTAAATCATCAAGAGTGGGATACTAGTGGGTTGGTCCACACACATGTATAAAAGAACTAAGCCTATTTGAAAATCACATACCACCATGAGGAATACCTAGATGATGCTATCAATATTAACCCAACCAATGATGCTAAGGTGGTGGCTAGGGTAGAGGTAACACACAAGAAGATATCCTAGGATCCATTGGGACTAGTTATTAAAGAAATACTTACACCTCTATTATGATCCCCTCTATCATAGGTTACCTCAATGGGAATTTTCATATAGTCATATTAATATGTCCTAGCAACTACACCTAAAATATCAAGAATAATCCTTCAAAGGGTCATGGATATGTGTCCCCCATAAGCTCTAACCCTTTTTCCACTAGCTTCACCTCCATAGGTTAGCTAGCTACAAGTAGCATAAACATTTCACTTGGACATAGAGAGAAGCCCAAATATGAGCCTATTATAGGATTAACTTGAGGTATATTTAGAGATTCCCTTTCTTACTAAAGGAATGCCTCAATATCTTATAGAACCACCCCTAGGTTTCACCATTCCTATTAGGCCTATCCTAGAGATGCCTCCCCCAACTCCTTTTGTACCTTAATAGAATATGCCCAAGTATTTGTGGCCTTATCCATGTTTGATACCTTGAGCTCTTAGGTCCCCTCTATTTAGCTATCTCAGCCCACAAAAATCACCATAACCCCTATGGTCCTCTAGAACCCTAGATTCATGGTCCCCACCAGATATAGAAATAATTTATCCCTCAACTCCTTTAGATACTATGATACAAGATGATATAGGCAAGGAACATAATAGTAATAAAATGGTAACTTTTGTTGTGCCTTATATTCAAGCTCTAGTTGCTACCTTAGCTCTTTTAACTGCTACAACACAAGTTGATTTACAAAAAAGACCCAAGAATAAGAAAAAGGTAACTCCTCTATATCCCTCTATTTAAGATCCAATTGATCTTTTAATTAATTCACATATCTCCTTTTCCATCACCCTAGGGCCCAAGGTTTTATCTTTAACCAATAATTTATTCCTTTCTCCTAAACACCCCACTCTTAGGTGCCCTTGTTCCTCAAGTCCACATGACCCCTAAATAATGACAAGATTAAATGTTTACAAGGAATTCCATATCCATTATCCCTCTATTTTCTTCAATGCCTCTTCCCCCCTACTTCTCACTTCCTTCCTTCCCTTTTTCATCCTCCTCCTAGGATTCCACCTTCCATGTTTTCCTCTATCATCCTACCTTACTCATATTCTACCACTTTAAGAGTTAATATAAGGTAAATATAAAATGGCTCCCTTACACATTCAATATCATAAACTATAGATATGGTATTATATGGGGACCCATATGACCATTAAAATTCTGAAAGAGAGTAATGGAGTATAAAGTGAGTCCTCACTTATAGGTTCACTCAATAAGGATACCTAGTTATGTGGAGGACTAAACACAATATGTTTCAACTCACCAAATTAAGAATGCCTATTTGGGTGGAAAATATTGTTGAGGATCCAAAGGTAATGCTCTAAGACATTAATTATCTCTTATAAAATCTCATAAAATACTTATGGGAGCAAGTGATATGAATCATAGGCAAGGAGCACTTTTTCATCTAGATCGATTGGTTTGGTCACAACAACCATTACATATATATTTTTTACTCTTGAATAGGTGACTAGATCCCTCTCCATGATTAAATAACACCTACAATGATCCCATCCATAATTGGAGAGAATCATCTTCATTTGAAAAGAAATGCAAGAAACTTGCAGTGATCATCCATAAAGGGATTTTCCCAAAACTTAATCCATGCCCCTAGTAGGTCTTAATATATACCATACATATGCCAAGGACAATCAAACATCAATCAAGGACTAGTTGAGTATAGCACAAACTATAATAAAGACACTAGAGAAGAATAAGGAACAAATTATGGCCTACTTTAAGGTAAACATTTCTCTATTATTCTACCCTAATGGCACATTAATAGATAAGGAGGAGTTTGAAGTCCACCTAGTAATATTTGATCAAATAATGGGAATAAAGGTTGTAAAGGAAAATAAAGATAGATCAAATCCAATCCTAAATTTGGAAACCCAATCCATGATGATCATTAGCTGATGCATGAGGTCAAGGTCTCATTAGAGGCCCCACTACAAGCCCATGAGCAATTATTTACCCAAGCTACAATTATCTTTTGAGAACCACATATGAACCTCAAAAAGTTATATAGGGAAATTAACTTGGTGGTTTATTTGATGACAATTGATGAGGTGTGTCCTAAGTAATTAGGAAGTTGTCCGTGTCCAAATCCTTAGCAATATCTTCTTGGAGGGCCCTAGGAATATTTTTTAGGATGGGGAACATATTTTAATTCATTTGTAATAAAATTTTTAGGCCATAGTGGCCAACTGTGGGATAACATGCTACTAGGATGTGGGTCCCATCTATCTCTATATATTTTTCTCAAAATTCTTTTGAAAGGGTTGACTCCATTGTAAACAAGAACTTTAATACTAATGCAAATATGGTTTTCTATTTAAATGTGTCTGATTTTCATGGATCTCTTCTACTTTATTTCTTATTGAAATATATTAACACTAATACTTTAGAAATTTGATTTGTGATTTTATATATATTTTATATGTTAATTAGGATGATATAATTCTATTTTGGTTTAGTTCTTTGATTCCTTTCACTTTATTTGAAATCTGTGAGGAATTGTGTATAGTTAACTATAACCCTATTTAAATTTTATGCATTAAAGGAACCCTAGAATTAATAATTTACCCTTTCTCCTTAAAATCTCTCCCTATATGACTCAATCTCAAGTCATCATGAAGTTTAACATATAATGGTACAATATTAGATGGGCACTTTTTAGTTCTTTGAAGCATTTATATTGGCACTCATTTAGAAATCTCCCTTTTATACCTCACCTCTTTCTCTTTTATGTTTTTTTTTTTAATTAATCCCTTCCCCCTTTTAAAAACTATGATGTGAATAAAATAAGAGCCTAAGAATAAAAAAATCATCAAAACCAATTTAGCTAAAGTGTATAAGCTCTATGTCACTGATAAAATTGTTATTAAACCTCTAGTGGTAACTCTTCATATCTTGAAAATATATTCCAAGTAAGATATTTAATAGAGCCCAATACTTGAAGCTCATGCCTTCAATTATCTCTACAAAAATCCTAAAATTAGAGGATGCAAGTCCCTTAATTATTCTTCGAGCTCACTTAATATATCTAACCCCATAGATGCATTTGGAAGATGAAATATTGGATTGATCAATAGGAAGAACATTCATTTTTATTTTCTATTTCTCACACTCCTACCCTAATTATATCTTTAGAGGAGTTATTTCTTAGATCTTGTCTTGGAGGTAAAACTTGTCTTGTGGGGTCTTGGATGCAATAAGAAGTGTACTTTTAGCCTAGAACTTGATTCATCCTTTGATATCCTTATAATTACAACAATATCTTTAAAAAAAACTATTATCTAAGGGGGATATTGAGAATCAATAGGTGTTTTTAAAGGTAATATATTCTAACCCTTTCTCTTTCATTTGATAAATAGAAGTTACATAATTACTTGGTTAATGAATGTATATCTCCTTGTTTAAAATTTATCTACATTTATATTTAGTATGGCTATAGGATTGTTTGAACTTTTCATTTATCCACCTTAGGTAATCTATGCTCCCATTTGACTACCATGGATACTTACCCATTTTTATATGTTTATAAACCTTCCCCCTTATTTATATTACTTGATTATGATATTTACATATCTTAAAAGAAACCTAGCTAGAGATATTTTATTGTGCTGATTTTCTAGAGTATTTGGAATCCTTTATATTTAAATTGTGTTTTTGGTGATCCTCTTTTATGTTTTTAGATCCATTTTTTTATATCACAATTCATTGATTATCAATGGGTTATCTTTCAATTACCTTCTCTGAGTCTAGATATTTAAATAGAATTGTTGTAGGTCAATCCAGCTCATTACATATTGTATGTACTGAAAATCACTCGCTTATATTAGTGTCACTAATATTCATATTAGTCGACACTAATTACTACTTAATCTAAGTTATCCCACTAATGTATCCCCCTTCCTATTCATTTTATCTAATGTCTCCCCATCAATATTTCTCCATCTACTAACCTTAGTCTTATCCACATCAATCACTTAATTCACCTAACCATCTATTATCTTATCTTAATCCTTTCTTATCTATTATTTGGTAATTTTAAATTCCCAATGGGCCACCTACTAGCCTATGTTTAGGCTCTCCTACCCCCTAGTTCGTAATCCATACCTAGTCCCTATCAAATCCCCCATCTAATCATCATTAGTCCTTAAGAAGTATTCTAGAACCCTCCAAATATAATATCCTCTCTATTATAACCCTTCCTCTCTAAAAGCCTCTAAATCTAGAGGCTTCCAATGAATTTTAAATTATTTTTCATTCTCCAACATTGGTCTCCCTCATAAAACTTTGAATATCATCCATTTATCTCTCCCTCTAAAATCTATTTAAATAACTCCATTCCTCCATGGAAGGCCAACATATAAATTCATAGCAAATCCATGTCCATGAATCTAGCAACTAACATCCTTGATCAAGCATCATAATGTCCAAATTCTGATTCTAAGGTAATATATCTCATTCTCATAATTTTTGTATCCATTAAATCTTAGTTTGGAGCATTTAGCTTTAGGATTTAAGTGTAAGGTTGAATAGTTTATTCATCTAATTGCATTTAGTCCTAATGGCTCTAGACTTTACCTAAGTAGCTTGATGTTTTGGTGGTTTAAATTTCATGGTTTAATCCATTAAAATCAAATTTCACTCTATATTTTGGTGAAAAAAGTGGGATCTTTCTCCCAAATTAATCATTGTGCTTGTTAGATGTGTTTTTACTAGCTTGCATGATCAATTAGACAAGGAAAATCTTGGCTTTTTGGAAATTTTGCATGCACATGTGAAATATGTGACATTGCACTAGTATTAGTGAATTCATAGTCATGATTTTATCCCATAAGTCATGATTTTGTGTTAACCATTTACCTTGACCACTAACCGTCTCCTCTAACCATGCAAGTTTTTAGCTACTCGACAATACTATAACTTGAAAATTATGACCTTGTCATGAAAGTTGTAACTTTGCATGTAGATTAGTGATTTTTTCTAACCGCTAATGGTTGTTTTTTAAAGTTAGGAAAAAATATGACTTTGATAATTGAAACTTTGTATAGGAAGTAGAGACTTTGCCTTGTTGAGTCATGGTTTGCTAGTCCTGGGGGCAGGATTTTTATCTTGATGTTTTCTATTTTGTAGGGAACTCAATCACCATAGAGTTTGGCATCTAACATCATTATTTTCATTGTATTTAAGATGTTTTCACTTTAAAAGTATATTTTTTTAATAACCCCCATTCTATTAAGGAATATTTGTATCTATGTGATCTATTTTAATAGCAGGTGCAGTAGGAAAGGGATGCCAAGATAAGAGATCAGCCAAAAGACACAACTAGACATAGCCTTTTATCTTTCCCCTATATTTATACCAAACTAAAAATCATGAAATTTTGGGAATTATGACATTGTTTTTTGAAATAGCAAAATTGTAGTCTTAATAGCAATTGTTTAACTTTGACATTTTGACATTAAAATCTATCTATTAGGTTATCATCTTTCAATTCACAAGGTGGACTCAGGATAAAACTTTATTAAAAACACCTTCTATACTTCATAAATTATAGGGTTGTGTCTATTTTGATTGATATTTTAAATCCATTCATAAAAAATTTGATATATCATAATCATTTTTGGCATCTAAATAACTTCTCATAACCTTATAAAGACATCTATTTTGATCAAATATCACAATCTTGAGGTTTTATACTTTATCATAAAATTTATACTCTCAAAATTTCATTAATATTGATTTTGTCTCATCTAGTCATTGTTTTAAACTAACTCTTGTAGTTTTTTAGATAACTATCATGGTTAAGTTAATTGCCATAAAGTCACAACTTGTAATCTGTAATTTTGTATTAGAGTTACAATTTTTCACTCTCTAGTTGTGACTTTGCACTATGTAGTTACGATTTTGCATTCAATGTTTTCATTTTTAAGTGCATTTTTTAGGTCATTTTTTGTGAATTTTGAGTCATTATGGGCCTCCATAAGGCCCAAATTGCCTTTGGTGTTGGGGGTTTGGCCCCTTGACCCCTCCTTGTACTACAATAGGGAGCACACTTAGGGCACTACCCCTGGACCCCACAAGGGGCTATGCCCCTTGACCCTACAAGGGGTACTTCTCCTTGAATCCACTAGGGGATACCACCCCTAGACCCCCGTGTTGTGGCCCACTCACCCAAAGGAGTTATAGATCCAAATTGTATTTTTTAAGGTGTCTTTCTTAAGGCTTATTAGACTAACACTTTGCTTCTTATAGGATTAAATCTAGTGGATATTTTGTCTAGCTAAAATCATCATTTTTTAGGTCATATTTTGGTCTAAAATTTTGATTTGCTACTTTTCTCCCCAAGGTTATCAATCAAAATACTAATCATTATCTTAAAAGCTACCTCTTTTTGAGTACCACTTGAAACTACTAACTATATGCTTGTAGGATGCCTGTCATAGGCTCCTTGTGGCACTTTTAAAATCATTTTCATGTATATGTCATTTTTTATTGTATATTATTGCTTCTTGTATATATTAAACACTAATCTTAAATGGTTAATTGATATTTTTGGCTACATATTTTCATCTCAAGGGTTATGGTTAGTGTATTATCTTCCCCTGGCATCCTTATGACAATTATTAAGGGGTAAAAAACCACCCTTAAACTCCATTCCCTTTTTATTTTTCTAAGGGGCTAGTGATTGTGGATTTCACCACCATGCACTAGTATAAAATATTTGTTCTTATGGATTCTAAAAATTAGGACAACCATCATTTGGTGACAAATTGGAATTCCCCTTAGAGGGTTCCATAGAGTGGGGTAGTTAAGATTTAAGATAAAATATAATTAAACAACATCCTATATGGACTTGGGTCCTATTGTACCTTCATGTATATAGGGGACACAACAAGAAACCATTATATAACCTATATTAGGATTCTTTGGCCATAATAGGTATACCTTTTCCGAAGTCAATATCAACTCCTGGTATCCATTGTGTAAAAAAAGGGTTTAGAGGGTTTGGTAGATTCTTTAATATGTCACCAACCTACAACCTCACCCATGAAGACATTTGATGGTGTAGGCATCAAGTTACATGCCCATATCAATTGACTAATTTAAGACTCATAATTGTGTGTGTTGTTTGAGTGTTGTACTAGACCCATGCTATTTGTAAGCCAAGTTAACCTTATACCTCAAACTTATACATGCCTATCTAGGTCTTTACATACATCATCATTATATCATCTTGTACATATTATATTTTTACATCCTTTCCATTATCCCATCCCATCCCATCTCCCATCTTATATTCATCCCTTCCTAGCCTAACCATATCCACTCATCATTAGTCACACCCCCATTAACCCACATCTCACCTTATACATCCTTGCCATATTTATCTCTTAAACATTCTTTTGCACATCTCATCACCACGTTACATTAAATCTCTTATTGACCACATCTCCATCACCTACATCTTGTCTTGTACATTATATATCTCATCATCCCCTTGTATATGCTTTTTTTCTCTTGTAAATCCTTCTATACATATCCTCTCTTGGTATTATTGATGATTATTCATACCCCATCACATATCCTAATATTTTCATCCACATCTTCTCCTAAATCCATAACCAATCATTTATCTTGACCTTGCCTTCATCACCCATCTAGTCTAACCTTATCTAATCTTATCCTAGTTGGTCTTTTAGGTCACATACAAGTCTAAACCATCCCATATCTTAATCACTTTATCATCACCCATCATCATACTTGTCCTTCTCCTATCACCTTAATTTTATAATTAACCCCATATTGAGAAAATTAGTCCAAGGTTTGAGCTATTCCTCTTGTTATCCATTTATATGATCCTAGTCCACTATCATCTGATTAGATCTCCTACCTAGTCAGTATTTTACTAGTATCCTATCAATTTATCAATATCAATCTAGCAAACCCATCAATAATCAAACTAATCAAATTAACTTGCATATTAATAACAAATGCCCATCCAATCATCATCTTGTTAGTTTGAATTTAGGCACCCATCAAGTCCTCAATCCCTTTTTTCTAGCTTGAAAAACTAGACATTATTGATAGGTTGTTAGCACCTATTGTAATATCAGTCTAAATTTTGATCCTCCCCTATCTCATCCATCATCACCTATCATAATAGCTTAGTCCTTTTGATCCATTTTGTTTAAGGAAAATTTATCTAATCTTTTGTCTCCCTTTGAATCATCACCCATCTTTTATCACCCATCCCCATGGATTTGGACATGGTCCTCGTAGACTAATACATTTTAACCAACAAATATGAAGTACTTTTTTAAGCACTAGAAGTGGGTGCTCACCTCTTTGATGAATTTGATCCCATTTACCCCAAATCACCATCCCACTTCCTTCCCCATCTACAATCCCCTAGCTCATCAAAATGAATCCCATCATTTAGCGATTTTAGCCTAATTAGTCAATATATCACAAAATAAAGATTAATTCTTTTTGTGGATATAGAAGAGGGGTGCTCATTTTTCAAATTATTTTGACCCCACAAGCTTAAAATCCCCTCCTAACCAAGTCTACCATCAAACTTTCTCCTCATTCCATCCCCTTCCACCATCCACTAGCCCTATTTAAATCCCCTTATCCCCCATTCATACTTCCAAGAAATTTCCCCATCCTTTGTCACCCACCACCCTAAAGCTAGACCTTACTCTCATAGACCAATACATAGCTACCAATAAGGATGAGATCATCTTTTGGTTCCTTACAATTGGTTTCCCAATTCCCAAAGGTGTAGACTCCCTTCAAATCATTTCACCTCTAAGGGAAACCCCTTCATGTGAGTCTCATTTACATCTTCCATCCCCTAGCCATAACCCATCATCATCCACCCCTTATAGTAAAGGGAATCCAATCTTGGACACCCATCCATCTACCTAGTCACATTAAATTTCATCTAATCTAAAGTCCAAATCTTCCACATGAAAGTCATAAAGTGAAGTTATTCCTTATACTCTCCTTCTTATATACTTAGAAGCCCTTTTCCAATAACTAGTCACTACCAACATGATGGTCTATCCACCCATACAACATCTTTATCCCACCAAGCATAACCCCTCCTAGTATAACATAAATTAATACTATGAATATCATTAAACTTGGGCACATTCCATTAAATGATGTTAAAATTTACATTATTATGTCCAAGATCTCATTGACTATGGTGACATAATAATTGAGGATAAATCAAATGAGCCTATCTCCCTAGATGAACAAGAAGAGGGATGCCAAGATTCCATTCTCAATCATGATCAATCCCTTCCTTTGCAAACCAAGGTCAAGACACCATACCCATCTTCCATAATCATTTCATCATCAACCAATCCTCCATCAAACATAAGTCCAAATCCCATAATCCCAATCCTCTAACATCTCATAATCCCTTTCATGGGCCTATCTTTACTTAGTCCATTATTTATCCATAATCTCCCTCTCACCCATCATCCCCCCATGTTGAGAAGTAACTTGCAAACAATCACTCTTCTAATAGCATCATCATGTCTTATACATTATATTCATCATCAAATCTAATATAAGTGTTAGCTACATCTGCATCATGTTTAACACATGTATCTACATCAGATTCCTCATCAAGAACATCATCTCTTATAAATATTGTAGCAGATGATGATAATGCCTACCCTTCACAATTTGGATGATAACCATTCACTAGGCATATATTTTGACCCCAATCAGGATGATGAAGTCATCATTAAGTTTTTACAAGCTTTATCTATCAAATATTTTTAGAGGGATCTGCTCTTACCTTAGATGTGTGTCTTTCAAAAAGTCTTAGTGATACTTTTGAGATTCTTAAGGATACTTTCTCTAGCATTGAGGTTAGGGAACCTAGTAACATTTAAGAGTATTATGCTACCCATTATACCCTTAATCCATCATACAACATTAATCATCCACCTCACCTCCATAATCCCTATATCCCACTCTATGAAGGGAATGAATAGGAACATGCATCATTGGATTCCCCTTTACATTCAACATCATGTGCCATGAATATAAATGTCCAAGACCATATTATAAAAGTCATAAATCATGATCAAATCATATTTTATCTCATAAGATAAATTCAAAAAAAATCAAATCATCATCCTAATTAAAAAATGTCTTCTCTTAGTGAAGCCCAAAATTAGGCACTAGGGGACTATCAAAGTCAAAATAATTATTATATATCAAGTTAAAAATAAATCTCCTCTAGTGAATCCCATGATTAGGCACCAAGGGGTAGTCACTATCAAAACTAATTAGAAAATCAAGTCAAAAGTAATAATTGTATGTCCAATCATCCTTTTAATGTTTGGATCAAAGAATCAATAAATCAAAAAGTCTTAGATCCATTAATCTCATGGTACCAATCTAAATAATCCCCTCCATCATATCCAATGGTGTATGTAACTATCAAACCCCATTTACACTCCCCATCACATCATATTATCCATCCTAATCATATTCCTCATTCACATCATATATCCCATCATCACAATCATGACATCCTCCCATCCATATCATATCTACAATCCCTAAGCAACATTATCCCTTATAGGGGTTACAAAGACACCTAGTTAAAATGTCTAGAGAATTTTAAATCAAGAGTTAATAAAGGCCACCAAGACTTTAATGCATCTACTAGTAGTGACATGATCTTATCATCACATATGTCAAGAATAAGTTTCAGTTGAAGATCCATAAAGTATTTACATTATTGCATCTCACCCTTATCCAATAAATCAAGATGCCCAATTTTTTTTTTTTAAAAATCATTTATCTAATGCTAAAAACTAGTTTTATGGAACCTTGGGAAATTACCATGATGAAAATAGATCCCTGGCATCATGGTATAATAATATATTGTCCATATTATACCTTAATACATGGGGGAAAAATTCATCCCTTTTGACCATCACACCTATCCCTTGTCAATCCTTCCATATATTATCCTTACTCATTATCCATCATCATATCATGTATTCTATCTCTGATTCTCTATAGTCTTGACCTTCATAAAGAAGAAGAAGGTATCTTGAGAATTTTTTTTAACTCATCTTGTCATATCCTCTAGTTTACACTTAGGCAACTAAACATTTGGTTCCTTCATAATGTGGTCATGGGTAATCCCTAGTCCCTCTCCCTTGGTCCTCATACCCTTTTCCACATACCCCGTATCCTTTTATCACTCATCCATCATTCCATACATCCTCATCCAAGTTTCTAGGCTTGGTATTCCCTTTACTAGTAACCCCATTTGTATAGTATACATACATATCCCAAAAAACCCTAAAATTTTGAAATATGTCAAAAATCCTAAAAACCATAAAATTTAAAAAATATATAAACAATGGTCCATGGTGTTTTTTATTATACCTAATACCCTAGTCACATCCATCTCCATGTAATTCTTTCATCATATTTGATATCCATCTCATATTTTCCCATTCCCATATTTGGATATAACTTTAAGTATTGGAACCAAATTTGAGTGGTCACCCATCCCTTTATATATTAATCATCCTCTTGACATATTATTATTGACACACATACCCTTGTCAAAGAATTTATTATAGCACCCATCACTTCCCTATCATTTCCTCTTCATACTTATCACCCATCCAATCACTATTTTTTTAGTGTGAAATGTATTTCATCCCATCATCTCCTAATCCTCTTACTAGATTGGACTCTTGTAGGGTTTTGTCTTTGAGTAACCCTTGGTCATCTTAACCACCTCATTTGGTCCCTCTTAGGTTTGATTCATAGAACCAACTAGTATCCTAAATTAAAATTCTCCTTATCCTAACCCTATTCTAGGTCCCCAAATCCATATCATCATCATCATCATCATCATCATCATCAATCTATTTTGTATCCCTAGTCTATTCAACGTCCATACCTTGTCTAACTTCCAAGTCTAAACTATGTCCTTATACAAGTCCCTATCCAATTCTCATCATAATCGTTAGTCATCCTATCCACATCTATGTATATCCTTATTCCACAATCACATCCTTATCATCCTAATCCATTTCATCACCCAATCATTCATCCCATCATTTGATAAGATATTATGACATTGCATGTAGATACTTATGTGTGTTGCTTGTCTATTATTTAAATTATTTGTATGTCTTTTGTCATGTACATATCTTTTTTTATTATGATTTCATCATGTATTTTTGTCTATTGTGTAATTAATGGGGATGATATGAGGTCACTCAAAGCTGAAATACTACTTATAAGTTCCCTCAATGATATAGAGTTTGCTATTTGTCCATGTACTTTGGCACAACATCCTCTTGGTCATACTTATATCATAGGGAATAATTACAAGTGATAGACTTTATTAGATTCATTATATTATAATGAACCTTATGATAGTTGTGATGGTTTGATGACATACACCCTCATCATTCATCCTCATTTCCATCACTAATTTAATCCTCTTGATCCATTTGAATAACCTCCAATATTTTATCCTCACCTCATCCTTTGAGTCATATCATTTAACCATTAATATCATCCTATAATTATTAATAATCATCTTCATCATCATCTTTTATACCTAATTTAGAATTATATACACATAATATTTTCTATCTTTTATTATTTACTAACACTTTATATCTTATAGGAACCTATCGAGTCTCAATCTATCTAAGTACATGCCTTAAGGGGTACATTGGTAAAAGGGTGGGTAGACCATTGATGCTTCATAAGATTATTGTCCCTTTTACCACTTTTCATATACACACTTGTCTCTTAAAACCATTTACCCTAAACTTATTCTTCTAAGTCTTATCTCCTCTATTATTTTTCCTCTTTCCATCCTCTTTTTCTTGCCTTAACATCCTTTTGGACTATCAATTGTATTGGGTTTACTGGGTTGACCTAGTATAGTTTAAGGGTATTTTTCACTTTCTTGGTGTTTTAGCCTTTCAATAGACCTAGTGAATTGTCCCCAAAAACAAACTAGGTTGAATGGGTTGACCCTATACAATTGAAATTCCTAAGAGGATTTAGGGCAAGATCTGCCTATATATATAAGTTCATTTCCCACCATTTCATAAGTTAAAAATTAAGAGCAAAGAAGTGTGAGAAAATATATGCTTATTAACCATTCTACCTGAGGAATAAATCTTAGTGTTCCATATTTTTTTTGGAGATATGTATCTTATCTTGTGGATAAGTATTTTGGATGCTTACATAGGTTGTATATCCTAGAGTTGATTTATCTTGGTTATCGTTACATACCACAACAATCTTTTACTAAGCATCCTAGCTAAGGGAGAGATTAAGGCTTGGTAGGTTTATCTTCAAATGTAAGTATTCCTAAATTTATTTCTCATTTTTAATACTAGATAGATAATGCATTTGTATTCTTGTCTCCATGTATTAGGATTAAGTATACATTGACATGAGCATATGTCTTCTAATACATGTTTAGTTTAGTTGTTTATTTTAATGCTTCTAACCCCCACTTTGTATCATGAGCTTTGGTGTGCACTAGAATAGATTTAATTTCTTTCTATCAAAATATAGTGAACATTTTAAACCTTAAGACTCTATTAGGGATGTTGTATGATTGTGTTAGACTATAGGCTTTGGAACCCTTCCTAGCATGATGTGTTTGGACAAGTGATACAAGTGATCCCCTAATTAGGTCTATTTGATCCCCATTGGTCATGCTCCTTCTTAACAAGTGTATCCCAATAAAAAGTGTAGGTATGATCTATCTTATCTTATCTAGGATTAATTCATAGACATGATGCATTTCTGATTACATACATTATGGTGAACCTGATGTGAACTAACCCTTGTAGGATTTTTTCAATTTTATGTTCATTTATTTCATTTATTTTAATCATCATTTTTATCATATATTTTGACATACTAGATCATTTCTATCAACCTATATTTTTATCTCTATGTGTAGGTTGCAAGAACAGACAACTAGATCAACCCAGTCGACCCATTATAGTTTTCTAGCTTTTTAGACACCTAGTTCAGCCTACTAGGTCAACCCAATTGACCCCTTACAATTTTAACACTTTTTTAGTATGTCCTTATACATCTTAATCAATTTTATTGACCTAGTTTGTAGGTTTCTCAAGCATACTTCAAAGTTATTAATCAATAATATTACTTCATTACATCTCTGATCCACCAAGATTCCTTTCTACTTCTCTATTTCATTTCTTTGATGTCTTTCCTTTCATAGTTTACAGTATTCAAAATTATCCTTACATAGTCAACTAGATTGACATTATCGACCTAGTTCTATGTGTGTTATCTAAAATAACTAGATCAACATTACTGACCCAGTTCATTTCTTGAACTTACTTTTGTAGTAAAATTTTGACACTATCAACCCTATTCTATATTTTGTACATATAATGTCAACATTATACCTTGTTTTAAAGTTTTAATTAACCTTATATCTACCAGTAATTAGTTCACACTTTTCTTTTTTTATTTACATGCTTAGAATATTTCACATATTTTAATTAAGGGATTTTTAATTTAGCACTTAGTTTCACTATTTCTATTTTATGCACAGATGACCAAATCACAAAAACATAAACAATCACCTTAACATTTTGGCTACCCTAGGCCAACCTACTTGGATTTTATCACCAAGGGGGAAGTTCACTTGATGCTTTGGTCAAGTATAAACATGGTTAATGGTGTATTCTAGATAGGGAACTGACACCTTTATTATTTTAGTGTGTGAAGTGAGGGGGTAGGCCCCAATACCAAGCCTGTATCATTTCCACTATAGTCCCTTTCATTCCAAACTAATTAAAACCATCCTTGGATTGATATCTAGTACCTTGCTTATAACTAACTTCAAATCACATTTAAAATAATTCTTAATAATATAGTTAACAATCAGGTTGACTAATTAGTTATCTTTACATTTTAAGTTGTTTGTTTCTTATTCGTTCTATTATGTACATAAAATCTTGCATTAGCCAACATTAGTTTAAGATTTGCTTTGTGTGTTTCAATTGGATTGACCAATGTTAATCCAATTGGTTTTCTATTTCCTTTTAGTACTTACTACATCTCATTACTTTCAAAGTTAGGTTATTTCATTTTGCAATTTATTTTTAGGATTATTGAGTTCCCTATCTTTTATACTAGATCAACCCAGTCAACCCAATGCTTTTTATACCTTCTGTACACTGTACTAGATTGACCCAATTGACCATATATAGTTTTATAATCCCTATTTTTGTACTAGATCAACCTAGTTGACCATATACAATTTAAATCACATCTTTTTACCTTTGCTTTCTCATCTCTCTTCTTTTCCCTTCATCATGGAATTTATATTAGATAATGACGTTGAGTTATAGTCAAT
This sequence comes from Torreya grandis, assembly GCA_037957365.1. Taxonomy (NCBI): domain Eukaryota; kingdom Viridiplantae; phylum Streptophyta; class Pinopsida; order Cupressales; family Taxaceae; genus Torreya; species Torreya grandis. Next base: position 1,078,817 of record JARHVA010005688.1, on the reverse strand, counting down.
ATACATGATGAACTTTACCAATCCTAATAGGGTCTCCCATAGATAGAGTAGGGTTCCTCTTTTATATTCTAGTAATGTTTATATTTACACTTGCATAATTAACTATGGTACCCCTCTTCATTCCTATTCATATAATTATCCTCTTTTATCATTAGAAGACCAACCTAAGTTAGAATATACTCCTACAATGCTTTTCTTTGTCTCTAAATTTCCTCAGCATAGAGGAAATGATCCTTCTATCATTTACAACCTCATTATTAGTGGTCTAAGTGAAGAACCTCATTTTCCAACTCCTACATTTAATATGGGATTTTTGGTACCACCTTATTTGGTTCTTAACCTCTTCCTTCAATTTCAATTCCTTCTTATGTCATGACATCTTCTTCTCTAACCTCTTCTACCTTCATGCCTAGTATCTCAACTAACATGGTGGGATCTATATCTAGTGGGCCTCTCATAAGGTCCGCCATCCTTAATCCTTACACTATTTCATCAATTTCTACGCAAGGTAATCATGATTCTAGTGCTTCTTCCTCTAAACCATTCACTAGTCTATCTTTTGCTTCACAATTAAATTTTTCCACTAGTACCTCAAATTCTCACAATTCTTCTCAAACTCGTACCTGGTACCTAAGGCACTAATAACAAAAAAAATAGAAATTATAATGATACTAAAGTTAATCAAACACATCAAATTTTGTTGTAAACTCTCAATAAAATGAATACATTTCAAGCTCATAACACAAATCAAATGATGAGAATGCAAAACCACCTTCTTAATCTTCAATCTCATCCATAACCAATGGCTTAGGGAACACATAACCAAAATGTTCCCCCTCATCCTCTTATATATTCTCAAGGAAATCTCATTCCTTAAACTCCTTTAATCAATAAAACCATTAAGCATCTACAAAATGAACCTCTCACTACTCAAATTGCTAACATTGATATAGGAGGTATAACACCTATAATTTCTTATAATGGGTCGACTGATCCTACCCTTCACCTTAAAACACTTAGAAATATTTATAATTATTGGGTCAAATTAAACACCATTGTTGCTACCAAGATTTTAGGCAAAACTCTCATGGGTGATGCCTTGGATTAGTACAATCAACTTAGATTTCATTTCATTTCTAGTTTGGAGGACTTAGTAAATGCATTAGTTCAAAAATTACAAACTAATGATCTTCATGAAAACACTTTGGCCCATTTCACTAATTGCAAACATGAGAATGAAACTTCCCAAGATTTTTTTTAAGAGATGGAAGACTTTGTCAAACAAATGTGAACATAACATGGTGGATGACAATCTTTTTCATCTCTTTACAAATTCTCTCTTTCCTAAACTTCAATATCGGGTCCACACTCTTGCTCCACATACCTTAGAGGAGGATATTGACCAATCTAAAATATAAGATTAAATAATGCATCAATTCAAGCCACCCCGAACTTCTACGGGTCCTCATATATTACTTAAGACTAAAAACCACAATATCACCAATGATGGTGTTACCAATTCTTATGAAACCATTCACAATGCTAAAGCTATCATTCTTAACCCTTGTTTGGAACCAACTCCATGTTCTCAACAATTTATTAATCTTCATTTCTCTTCACCTAAAAGCATCAATATTCACAAACCTTTATCCTCGATTGAATTATTTAAGCATCTACCTAGGCCTCTTCCATGAGAGCTTGACCTTACTCATCCTATGAAATCATAGTATGATCCTAAAAAAATTTAGTTTCATGCTAGTTGGGGTCATTCTCATGAGACTTGTACACAAATTTGTAATTTAGCTATGTATTTTATTCTTGAACCTAATTTTGATCATGATTCCATTGTCTATAAGTGTCAATAAGCCTATGAGATTACTTTCAATGACTATAAATAAAATGACAAAACTCAATCCTTGAATCAAGTAAATGCTCATTTGGATATCTATAAAGATCCTTTACCTAATCATCAACCTATCCAAGACAATCAAAATAAGCCCACTCCTTCCACTAATAATGTTGAAAGTCTTTTTGAACCAACTTTCAAATATAATGTCAATATCATGACCAATATGTGAAGGGTGGTGGCTTTCATTAATTTCCAACCTATCTACACTCCTTCCCATAATACATATCGTGTTATCTAGGATTCTTTTCTAACTCATTTAAATTATTTAGGGCAAGAAGATCTTATCACTTATGATGATCTAATTTTCAATTCTCCCTTAGATCACACATCCCATTATATTTCTACCACTCTTTTATCATCTTCCAATGTTAATTATAATCCAACTTCTAATAACACTTCTTCCAATTCTCAAAATCAACTTAAACAAACTAGTTCATCATCTCAACATGATTTACAACTTTGTTCCAAACCTCCTTCTTCTTACCAACAAAAATTCTAATTTAATTTGGCTCCTCCTTCCAATGACATCCTTACTTAGGACCCCATGAACAGGTTGCATATGCCAATGAGAATCAAAAAATCCTTCTCGGGTCTTCATCTCTTAACTCTGCACACACAAGAAAACTTCAAACTTATTTTCATGCTTTTTCCTTCAACTCAAGACCTCAAAATACACCAACATACTCAAAAAAACATTTCAAACCTTAATCCATTATCATATGATATCAAAATCCTCCAAACCTGATCATGATACCTCATTCTGCCACCTAGGGTCATAAGACTAGGTCCATGAGAAGACCATTAAAGAATAACTTACCCATTTGGCTCACTTTTAGAGTCATGTGAATGAATCAACACATTTATCACATTATCTAAAACTATATTTCATAAATTCAAACTCATAAACATCCATATCACAACCATCATACCTCTAAAAGCCATATCCATGATTAAGAACTAGTTTATCAAATAGATCTACTAGGCATTATACCAATTTGAGATCTTCAATACACCTTCTAAAGCTTACTGCTCACCTCCAAACATCTAAGATAGGATCCACAACATCTCTCATCATTATCCTTTGACCAAATCTCCTTAAACCATATAGGTCACTACCCAAGATTAAACTAGCCTTATTAAACACACAAGACATGAATACAATCTCTCTTTATGAAATCATGAAGCTCTAAATATCTTCACCAAAGACATGAAACTTATATTGACTCAAAAAAATCCAAATACTTTTAACCGCTCATTTCACCATACCCCACTATGCTTCACAAAACACTCCATTGGATCACTCAAAGTAACACTAACAAGACCAAATAGTCAACCTCATACCAATGACAATATCCACCTTATTGTAAACCAACACTTGACCTCAAACTTAATTTGACATCAATGACCTCAAGAATATGACATCAAAGACAACTCTCACCTTACTAATCATTCTTGACATCAATGATAATACACAAACACATGACATAAATTATAACTTTCAATAATCTTCACCTTTATCATTGCTGGAAAACAACATTGATGTCAAACCATAAATGAAATAATCATAAACTACGCTACTCTCAATAGGCTTCTTCTCTCTCAAATTGATCATTTTCATCAGGAACTTTCTCCCACATGAACTTTGACCATAAAAAACTTTCACCCCCTTTGACATTAATGACAAAGGGTCATCTACAACCAAACTTTCTCCCTCTTTATCATATCAACAAGCTAATAATATATCCTTAGACCTATACACAACAATCACCAATGGGATGCTAGAAAAAACTCACCTTAAGCTCATATCTATTGAAGTGAACAACTTTTCAACATAGATCTCACCCTAAGACCATGTCTACCTTCTTCAAAGGACCTCAAAAATAATAACATTCATCTTCCTTGACATGATTGACATGAATCAAGATCTTGACAATATACAACTTGTCTTTAGGACTGCAACATACCTTCTTATCACTCTACCACTTAATTTTCTCCATTAGAACTTATAAAATACATGACCTCTCTCAACAAGCTACCTTCAAAGAACTCAAATCAAAAGATCACTCACTAAGCTATCTTACTCCTAACATCAATGGAAATCAAATTCAAAAACTAGGATCTTGATCTCAAATAGATAGTTCTCTCAAACTGATCAACCTACCTTAAAACTAACCTTCCTCTTTGACACTAATGGCAAAGAGACACCTACAATAACTTGTTCTTGACACCAACTAAAGATCCTCTCTTTTGGATTTTTTGACCATATCACTCTTTATGATACACACTTATTCCTTGAGATCCTTGACCATAGATCTCAACTCATACTTCCTCTTCTTTTGATGCTTCAAATCCTCTAGGGAAATTAAGAGTTTAGCTTCAAGATCCATTTCAACTTCTCCTTCTTCACTGTCATAGAAAACTTCTTCATCACACATGATGTCCTATTCCTTTGAATAATCTACCTCTCTATCCAAGATTATAAATCCATTACCAAAGTGATCACATTAATCATCATTATAAACATTATTAACACAAAACTTAGATGACATCAGCTGGCCTCCAAGCCTCTTCATTATTTCTCTTACATAATTAGATTGTGCTATGAAATGATCTTCATTGTTATCATCATCACATTTAGAAATATCTCTTTAAAATTGACATTTAACCATACCTATGATTTTTAGAATATCCTTTAGGATGTTAGGCCTACTCCAAAGGACCTACTCTAATACCAATTGTTGGATACAAAACCACTAATATGGGGGGTGAATCAGTAACCTTAAACAATTTGATTTTCTTTTATTATCACAATTAGTCATCCATCAAATAAACATTAACCATTAAAGCAATATAAATTGATCTAGAAACTTCACAAATGAAATATTACTCATAAGAAGTATGAAACATAAGAACACATCACATGACCATAGGATTTATGTGGGAAACCCTTATGGGGAGTAAAATACATTGAAACATAGCTTGGACAACATGTCCTATAAGACCATGAATCAAGTTTAGTTGAGCACCAACCCAATAAGGATCACCAATCCCAAAACTTTATCAAGCACCAACTTGATTTTAGAAAGCAAAAAAATTTTAGAAGGCTAAAACCCCATTGTTTATCAAGCACCCACTCAATCAACACTTTGAAACCGTCTACTTTGCTCTTCTTTCCTTCTCACAACTAATGATGAACTCTTTGCTCTTATATATTCTACTCTCTTTTCATCTAATAATATCAAGAACACATCACTGATATCTCAAGCCTTAATAACACATTCATACTTCTAGACATATTATAAACATATAACTGATATCTCAATCCTTCAACCCACTCAAACTACCTCTTCAAACAAGCAAATATGCCCTTCTTCTACTTCTCTCAAATAGCCCTCATATACTGTAATCTCATGATCTCATCACCTATAGAAATTTTTTTATACATTCATGACATATTCATTAAATTATTTAGATGTTCTCTAAGACCTCTCACTCCTCATCAACCTTCTATTTCAAAATCTAATCACATAACTAGTCTAAATAGGCCTATTAAGCCTTGTTCTTATACAAACCACTAGATCACTCACACTTTGAGTTAGCCAAGACAATAATATATTAAGTTAAATCAAAAAACATATCTTAGGACACATTACACATATGAATAAATCAAAATAAGATCACCATTAGGTCAGCCAAACTCACTTAGACCTCTTTCTTCTTTTAGGCCTACTAGAGACCTAATTACAATTAAGTATATCCTTTCCATGGAATAAATTGAACCTCTATGGCCCAAATTTCCCTCAAAAAATAACCAAAACCTTTAAAACACTTATCTATAAACCTCAAATAACCTTATCCATTCTTAATAAGTCACAAATCCTTCACTCACACCTTGAAATCACCATTAGGCCTTAAAGACCTATTAGGCATAATTACCTCAAAAATACTATCTACAAAGATGAAGCTCATAAAAATTATATAATCACATTATAGAGACAAACCACATATGTATGAAAACTTCATTATCTTGAGGTCATCAACAATTTCATTATACAACTTCTATTAGACTCTAAAGGCTCGGGAGCACCTCATCAAAAAGCTCACTCAGAACTACCAATTTGCTCAAAACCTAATCATTAGTTATTTAACCTTAAACATTAGTATAATCACTTTAAACACTAAAAATTAAAATTTAATATCCATATGTAATATATATTACATTACCATATGCTTTAAACACTTCTAAACTAGACATTATGACTCAAGAACATCAATCTTACTAACACAAAAAACTACCATAATCCCTAAAAACATAGTCCTGATGAATGTTATTTTTATCTCCTATAAGGATACTTAAAATATATTTATTAACATTCATATTTCCTATGTTACTTATATAAAATACTACAATAGATATATCACAATTTCTAGTGTTAACTATTGGTCTTGCAAACCAAATTATTGACCTTTTCTCTCACAATCCTTACACAGCCAGACAAGCCAATTTGTCTTCCATATTTCAACTTATTATACTGACTCTAAACCTTATTTAAAGAATTTATAGGTAATATATATCTAAAATAATATCACCATGTGAACTATATACGTTAACTCATGAAATAATGTCTCAAACTTATCACTCCATCTTGCATACTCAAAACTATCATTCTACCTTGAGGATAGTCATGGTGATTATGACTTTCAACACCTGTGTGAGCACTTTTATGGACTCTTGTTGTATGTGTATTATTTTATTATATCATTAGGTAACTCTCATATATATAAATACCATTATCAAGAGACAAAATTGGTCTTGTAGACTAATCTCACAATCTTACCTAATCACTATCTTATCTGCACAAGAGAGTTCAAATCATGAGCAACATTCTCAACATATCCACCAACCATCAAAACATATAAATAACATTTATGTGTAATATATTTATTGAAAACAAAACCCATGAAATTGGATCCATTCTTAAAAAATTACAATTCATCCCTAATCTCATTCTCACTTCTACCTATTTTTATCATTGTCTTCCTCACTGGGCCTTTTTAGTGATAGGTCAAATTCTATGACCAGTTTATCACATTTAAAGTTTGAAACCTATTAATAAACCACCATGGGAATAAAATATGAGTCTTTAACTTCTCCCTTCATCCATTCACTTCTTCTGGTTAATGAAACTTTTGAGAACTACATAAACTTATTTATAAATATGCATGTAACTAATCATTTTCTCTCTCCTCTCTCTAACTAATTCCACTTAGAGGTGACTAAGAGAGTTAAATCTAATATCTAATAATAAAAATAACATTTATGAACTATTATGAGCAATTTTGAATCACATCTTCCATATCAGGTCAATATTAGGGTTTTAGAGCACTAAAAACCTATTTCTACTCTTAGCAATCATTCATAACCTAGGACCCTTAACAAACTCTCATGAACTTCTTAGGACCACATACATAAATTGTATATTCCAATGAGCATCAAAAAATCCTTCTTAGGTCTTCATCTCTTCATTATGCACATACAAGAGACCTTCAAACTCATTTTCATGCTTTTTCCTTCAAATCAAGACCTAAAACTACACCAACATACTTGAAAAAACATGTCAAACATCAATCCATTCTCATATGATATCACAAGCCATAAAACCTAATCATGATACCTCATTCTGCCACCTAGAGTCATAAGACTAGGTCCATGAGAAGACCATTAGAGAAGAACTTACCCCTTTGGCTCACTCTGAGAGTCATGTGATTGAATCAATAGCTTTATCACATGCTCTAACACTAAATTTCAAAACTTAAATCTCATACACATCCATATCAACACCATCATGCCTCTACAAGCCATATCCATGCTTTAGAACTAGTTTATAAAATAGACCTACTGGGGACTATATCACTTTGAGATCTTTAAGACACCTTTTGGAGATTGCTACTCACCTCTAAACATTTGAGACATGATCCACAACATATCCCATTATTTTCCCTTAATCAAGTCTCCTTAAACCATATAGGTCAACTACCCAAGACTGAACTAGACTTCTTGAACAAATAAGACATGACTACAATCTCTCTCTCAAAATTTATGAACCTATAAAGATCTTTACCAAAGACATGAAACTTACACTACCTCAAAAAACTCCACATAACTATAACCTCTCATTTCACCATACCTCATTATGAGTCACAAGACACTCCATTAGATCACTTAAAACCACACTAGCAAGCTCAAATAATCAACCTCATACCAATGACCATAGCCACCATCTTGTGAACCAACACTTGACCTCAAACTTCCTTTAACATCAATGACCTTAGGAATATGACATCAAAGATAGATCTCACCTTATCGATCCTTCTTGACATCAATGACAGTACATAAACACATGACATGAACAATAAATTTCAATAATCTCCCCCTTTATCATTGATGGAAAACCACAAATAAACTAATCATTCTCAAACTACACTACTCTTGATAGGCTACTTCTCTCTCAAACTAATAAATTTCATAGAGAAATTTCTCCCATAGGAACTTTAACCATCAATAATTATTTCCTCATTTGACATTAATGAAAAAGGGTCTTCTATAGCTAAACTTTCACCCTCTTTGTCATTCTAATAAGCTGTTAATAGATCTTTGGAATTATACACAACAATCACCAATGAGATGCTAGCAAAAACTCACCATAAACTCATATCTATTGAAGTGTACAACTCTTCAACAAAGAGCTCCCCTAATACCATGCATGCCTTCTTCAAAGGACCTTAAAAAAAAGAACATTCATCTTCCTTGACATGAATATTATGAATCAAGCTCTTGAAAGTCTTCAACTTGTCTTTAAAATTACAACATACCTTCTTGGTACTCCACCACCTGAGCTGCTCCATTAGAACTTATAAAACACATGAAATATCTCAATAAGCTACCTTCAAAGAACATATATCATAAGATCATTCATTGATCCATCATACTCTTGACATTAACTAAAATCAAATTCAAAAACTAGGCTTTTGATCTCAAATAGATACTTCTCTCAAATTGATCAATCTCCCTCAGAACTAATCTTCTTTTTTGACACTAATGGCAAAGAGACACCTCCATTAACTTACCCTTGACACCAACTGAAGAAACTTCCTTTATTCATTACTCTTAACATAAAACTTAAAAACATATCATATATGAATTTTTAACATTTTGAACTTAGAAAACTGATGTCAACCTCAGATATTTCACCATTCTATAGCTCTAGACAACAGCTTCAACTAGTCTCCATGACTCTGAAGCATCTTCTTGGCATACATCACTTCTTGAGACATACAGACTTGAAACACATATAACATACAATCTTCTCGAGATGAACCTTCTTTGGTAACAACACAACTCTTGGAGGAGATAAGACACTTGATTAGCTCCCACTACCAGCTTTAACTGACTAAAGAATCTCTCTATGAAGCTTAACAAAGACACCCCATTCCATAGGGATCTCAAAACACCATGAACTCAGAAGATTCCTAGATCTCCAATTCACTTTTCTTAGCCATATTTCAATCATGAGACGGATAGTACTGTTTCTATGTTAGATTTCACTTTTTACATTCAAGAAAGGAAATATGAGAAACTAAGAAGAAGGACGAGGGTTTGTACGTACCTGGGTTGTAGATGTGTGCACCAGAATTCAGATGATAGCAGGAACTCCTCTTTGGTTGTGGAGGATGACAACTGAAAGAGACAGACACTAAACACGAAAAATGTTAGATGATAAAAGGGTGGACTGCCAAGCAAGAGCTTGGTCCTAGAAGTGCAAAGGCTTCTTGGAGGATGGTAGTCCACTGTTAAAAACAAAATGCTGATCAAAAATAGAAAGTGATAAATGATGAAAAACAAAAAGAAAGAACTTAAGGCAAATGCGTACCTATTTAGAAGCAATCTACTTTTGCATAGTCACCGACGTCGATGGTATTGCCGGCGTCAGTCAGGTAAGGTCATCGACGTCAGTTAGGCTGCCGACGTCAGTAGGGGAAATGGATGAGGTCGGCTAAGGTAGTAGTCTTGGACAGGGTCTTGTCGGGTTACACATTGGTTTCTGGTCTACAGAATGGACTGTGGTCTCATCTGAGGGTTAGGGAGGTCTATTTAGAGCTCTGAGAGATTGCCTGGAGGTCTGAGGGACTTGTTTTGGGTCTGAGGGACTGAGAATGTTGTCTGGGAAAGTGGTTGGTTGGGAACTAGAAGCAAAAAGGGGAATGAATGAGAGGCAGGGGTCTGAGAAGGCCTTTCAACCTCTCAGGGGAAGGACAAGGAAGGTCTTGGCAGTGATTAGCTAAATAGATAGATTAAACAAGAAATGAAATGGAAAACAACACTGTGCTTACCTCTTGCTTGTTGATTGAAGAATGGAAAAACCTATTGTCAGAGCTGTTGAAGGACCTACAAATGGAGCTGTTGCTTGGAGCTCTTCCTGCAAGATCCCTGTAGCTACTAGTGTTGTTGTATGAGGGGGAGGAGAGGAAAAATATGAATGCAAAAGCGTCAAGAGAGTTATGTTCACGAGGGGGAGAGTAGTTGCAGAAAATGGTCTTGAAGGCTGCCAATGCTAGAAGAACCACCGACGTCAGCCGCATAATGACCAACGTCAGCGGCAGAAGAATGGGGACAGAGGCTAGAATTAGCCTCTATCCGTTCTTGCATGCTACCAGGTCAAGGGGCCATGGGAAAATGGTCGAGGGAAGCATAAATGGATGTGTGAGGAAGGATAAAGGGGATATTTGGGCAATAAAGGCTAGGAGAGAGGTGGGGGGATCCGAGGAGGGGATCCAATGGTGGCATGGGTGAGGTGGAAGGGGTCTGAATATTTAATTATTTTAATTTGATAAATGGAGGGGGCTAGGATAAGGGTTAGGACATGGGCCAAGGGGGACCAAGGGTGAAAGATGACCTAGGGGGTAGACACAATTTCAGTGTCTACATTTGCCCCTTTTTGTCTTGTTAGTTGTTCTTGATGAACTGTAAGACAAAAATAGGAGTTGGTTACCCCAAGTATGGGATGAGGTGTTCCCCCCTCAAAGCAAGAGTTGAGGGAAGGGAACCTGAGATCGAGTGTCAATTTGACAGAGAGATGGATAGAGAGAGGGTGAGTGTGAATGTTGCAATAGTCGTGATTGTGCGTATACCACTTCACGGGATGGTCAAGTCAAATTGTTGTAGGTCAAGGTCGAGGAGTGCCAAAATTGAAATAACCAGGCCCCAGCATTTGGTTGTAGTTGATCGGGTTATTCAATCTAAGATGAAGCTCCAATGGTCATCGTGTTTCAGGTATCCCAAGTTCAAAAAGTGTTCCTGGGAACACGAAAATGCCACAAGTAATGGGGATCAATTGGCGTGCAATCTTATACTTGTGAAGGTCATAAATATGGGTTGCACACAATTTTTCTAACCATTTGTGAGGTAGCATACATGCAAAAACAACCAAGGCAAAGTCGTCTTGGAAGTGGTTACAATCAGAGGAGATGGTCATGATCTCCAAGGTCTGGTGGTCGAGGTGGGCGGAGGCAAAAGTGATCTCAAGGGTGCCCCAGGATGCCAAGAGGACTTGGTCTAGAGAATTAACTGATTGGGGGCATGATTTTGGGGTAATGTGATGAAAAAAGGAAGTTTGAAGTCCACCGATGTCGATGATAAAACCAACATCGGTGACCAAAATTAACTGACGTCGGTAGAAATAGGCCAATGTCAGTGGCTTAGGGCACGTCTATGTCAACGTCGGTGGCCTGCCAAATTTGACAAAACTAGATTGGTAGCCCACCAAAAGTCATTTTTGATTTTGTTGACTGAGAGAAAAGAAATCTGGAGCTAAGTAAGTGAAAGTGACACTAGGTTGACCGAGGTGCAGTGTGAGGGTTCAGAGAAACATTGGTGGAGAGAGAGAGGCATATGGAGAGAGATTGGAGGCTACAGAGATGTTTGTGGGCTAGGAGGAGCTTGCAAAGAGGGAGACACAGAGGAGATGGCAGAGGGGAGTAGAGGATCCATGGGGGGTCCACCACCAGTGGCACCCATCATGCCACTAGGTTGATGACATCGAGATGAAGTAGGAGGGTCTCTGAGCCCTATTAGGTTGATTTTTGTTTTGATTTGATTTTTGAATTTTTAGTTGTTTTAGGTAGAAATTGAGGGGGGAGGATAACTACGAAGGTGGGTAGGGGGTCTAAGATAGATTAGGGATGATTTAAGAGTGATTTGGGGGGGGGGGGTTAGGGAGTCCACAAGGGGAAGCCCTAAATTTAGGGCTCGCCCCATTCGGCCCTAGGGTCGAACCAATCGCTGACATTAGCGAGTTTGCCGACGTCAACCAACTAGTTGTTGGGGGATCAAACCAATAATAGATTACAATTATGACAGCAATAAATGCAGAAATAAATCAGATAGATAAGTAACTAGAATGATAAATAGCACAGAACAAGATATACAAGAAAACACCCTAAAAACTTGTATTGAAACTCTTTACAATAGGAATACAATGAAGAAACTTCGTTCTTCCACACCTCTCTCAGATGCACACAAGATCTCTCACTAGATCTCTATTCCTCAAGAGCTCTCTCTCAAGTACACTCAAATCCAACAACCTGGATTGATGCAACTCTGTACTATCCTTCAAACATTCACAATGTTCTACTTTTACAGTTATACACACATTCTACTATTCTAAGCTAAGAAGATCTTTCCTACATATAGAAATAGGAAACTTGAGCATGCTCTTACAACAAACAATTAAGCCTCTTTAACAAGGGCTCTAAAAATAATATTGCTAATAATAGAGACGCGAGCTTGAGACTACAACTCAAACTCATCATGCAAACACTCGCTTCTGTCCATGGAAATCGCTTTTTGGACACACAGGTAACCGACGTTGGTTCCTGCCTGTTCGCCTATGACCGTCGTCGGCCGACCCTACTGCCGACGTCGACACCTCTACAACTGCTACTGACCGACGTCGGTCGCTCCTGACCGACGCCGGTGTCTGTGTAGACCCAAACCTATTTTAGTATGCTCCTTGGTGAAGCTTTTAGCTCCACACCCTAACAATCTCCCACTTGGAGATAAATCAGCTGCACCAACCTATACAGCAACATCTTCTAGCTCCTCCATCTTCAACTCAATCATGAAGACCAATAGAAGTTGAATGAAGATTCAACTTCTCCTTCATAACTGGCTTTGTTAGCATATCAGTAGGATTCTTGTCTTTAGGGATCTTCTCCAGCTTCAACTCACCATCTTCCAATACCTGCCGTATGAAGTGGTACCTTAGCTGTATGTGCTTGGTTCTTAAATGAAAGGCTGAGTTCTTGGCCAAATGGATTGCACTCTGACTGTCACTATACAATTTGCAACTCTCATGCTCCCTACCAAGCTCATCCATGAACCGTGGCATCCATACCATCTCCTTGCTAGCTTCTGTGGCTGCAATATACTCTGCTTCTGTAGTTGACAAGGCAACAACCTTCTGCAACTTAGATATCCAGCTAACCGCCATTCCACCTACAGTAAAAACATAACCTGTAGTGCTTCTCCTGCCATCCAAATCCCCTGCCATATCTAAATCTACATAACCATGTAGAGAAGTATCTGAACCTCCATAGCATCAGTGCCTATTGCTGGTTCCTCTCAGATATCTAAGGATCCATTTAACTGCCTTCCAATGTTCCTTACTTGGATTGGCCATATACTTACTTACTACTCCCACTGCTTGGGCAATATCAGGTCTAGTACACACCATTGCATATATCAAACTCCCTACTATGAAAGAATATGGAACCTTACTCATGTACTCTACCTCATCATGTGAATTGCGACATTGTTCTTTACTTAACTTGAAATGTCTAGCCATAGGTGTACTTATCGGTTTTGCATCCTGCATATTAAACCTCTCCAACACCTTGTTCACATAATCCTCTTGAGACAATATCAACCTATGATTTTTCCTGTCTCTCTTAATGCTCATGCCAAGGATTTTCTTAGCTGCTCCCAAATCCTTCATAGTAAACGTTTGAGCTAACTTCTCCTTAAGCTCAGAGATATCCTGCATGTGAGACCCTACAACCAGCATGTCATCTACATACAACAATAGAATAATATATCTACCGTTATCAAATCTCTTGAAATACACACAATGGTCTGATTGACACCTACTGTAGCCATGCTCAGTCATAAACCTGTCAAATTTCAAGTACCATTGCCTTGGAGCTTGCTTGAGGCCATACAAGCTTTTCTTCAACCTGCACACAAACTTCTCCTTACCCTTGACCTCGAATCCTTCTAGCTATTCCATATAAATTTCCTCATCCAAATCTCCATGAAGAAACGTTGTCTTAACATCTAGCTACTCGAGATGCAAATCCTCAAAGGCAACCAAAGACAATACAACCCTTATTAAAGTCATTTTAACAACAGGAGAAAAAATCTCACCAAAGTCAATACCTGGTTTTTGTGCAAATCCTTTTACCACTAATCTGGCCTTATATCGTATCTGTCCATCCTCACTTTCTTTCAACCTGTAGGTCCATCTGTTCTTCAATGTTCTCTTACCAGCTGGCAATTCAACCAAATCCCATGTTTGGTTCTCTCTTAAGGACTCCATCTCCTCAACCATGCCACGCTCCCACTTACTCCTAGACTCCACCTGTAATGCTTCTTCAAAACTCTCTGGTTCTCCACCATCAGTTAGCAATAAATAATATAAGGAAGGAGAATATCTAATTGGAGGCTTACTTACCCTTTCAGACCTCCTGATGGGTGTCTTGGACTCGTTCTCAACAATTTGTCCACCCAAATTTTCTGACAGTGACCGACCTCGGCCACCTGTAGACCTGTTACTAGCCGACGCCAGTTCTTCCTAGCCGATGTCGGTGCCTGGTCTGCCGACGTCGGTATCTGTATGACCGACATCAGTTTCTGTACTACCGACGCTGGTTCCTAACCTGCCGACATCGGTCTCTGTGTTTTCCTGTGAATGATTATTTCTTTTTCCCACAAGCTCATTTTGGACCATAACTTTGTCTAATTCATCATTGCTCTACCCAGATTGATCTAGCTTCCTTATCTGATCACTGTACATCACTCTTTCATTGAAAACAACATCATGACTCCTGATTACCTTATTAGTTCCTAGATTCCAAAATCTGAAACCAAAATCATCTGAGCCATAGCCTATAAACATGCACCTCATAGACTTAGGATCAAGCTTCTTTCTATTTTCCTTATCTATGTGCACAAAGGCTTCGCTACCAAAAACTTTGAGATATGAGAGATCTACCTTTTTACCTGTCCATGCCTCTTCTAGAATTCCACCATCCAGAGCTGTAGAGGGTCCTCTGTTAATCAGGTACACTTCGGTGTCAACTGCTTCTGCCCAAAACTCTAAGGGCAACCCTGCATGCAATCTCATACATCTTGCACGCTCTATGATAGTTCTGTTCATCCTTTTAGCAATACCATTCTGCTGAGGTGTCCTTGGAACCATCCTTTGCCTACGGATTCCATGTGTATAACAATACAATTTGAACTTAAGACTGCAGAACTCACCGCCATTATCAGATCTCAGGCACTTTAATTTTTTGCCTGTTTCATTCTCAACCATAGCCTTCCAAAACTTAAAAGTCTCAAAAACATTAGATTTCTTTTTAATACAGTAGATCCATACCTTTCTTGTGGTGTCATCTATGAATGTAACATAGTACCGTGATCCGCCAATAGAGGCTACCTGAGCCGGTCCCCACACGTCTGTGTGAACAAGCTGCAACTTCTGCCTTTTCTTAGTAGACCCAGTCTTGAGAAAACTAACCCTTTTCTGTTTTCCAAATACACAATGCTCACAAAATTCTAGATCCATACTTTTTAAATCTGAAAGTATACCTTTAGACTTAAGAATTGACATCCCCTTCTCACTCATGTGGCCAAGCCTTGAGTGCCACAATTTAGCATCCACATCTGAAGTAGATAAAACTGAAGGAGATTTGTTAATAACACAATTACACAAATAGAGAGTACCTTCTCTCTTACCTCTGGCCATAACTAGTGCACCCTTGGTCACCTTCTACGAATCTGCTGTGAGAGTTACTGTACAACCCTCATCACCTAGCTTACCTGCAGAAATCAAATTTCTCTTCAAACTAGGAACATGCATCACATCACTCAACACCCATGTGTTTCCATTCTGCATCTTCAGCTGCACTTTACCTTTACCAGTAATCTTACAAGGCTCATCATCCCCTAAGTACACTATTCCAAAATCTCCATGGATATAGTCACTGAAATATTCTCTGTTAGGGGTAGCATGGAAAGATGCACCAGAATCTAATACCCAAGATTCTATGTTATTATGCAAAAAGAAAATTAAAGCATCTTGTGCAATACCTGCAACCTTGGCTTCTTCCTTTCCTTCATGCTGGTTGTCCTCCTTAGGCTTTCACCAACAATCTCTGCTTATGTGCCCCATCTTTCCACAATTCTAGCATTGTGGCTTCCTGCCATTCCTAGATTTGGATCTTCCTCTCACCTTAGACTTAGATCTTGATCTCCTCTTGCTCTTTTCTTTTTGCCTTCCCCTACTCTCAAAATTTAAAGCATTCCCAGATGTCTCTTCTGTGCTTTTCCTGCGTATTTCCTCATTCAAGATAACACTAACAACGTCCTCTACTTTCTAAATATTTGATGCAGATGCAGTATTAGAAATTGCCATTACTAAGCCATGCTAGCTTTCAGGCAAAGAACATAATATCAAAAGAGCTTTTATTTCATCTTCAAATACAATATTGATAGAACTTAACTGATTAACAATTCCATTGAAATCATTCAGATGAGTAGAAACAGATCCACCTTCATTCATATGCAAATTAAATAACTGCTTCATAAGATATACCTTATTTGAAGCTAAGGGTTTTTCATACATATTTGCTAACGTAGTCATCAAATCTACCATTGTTTTTGCCTGTGACAAATTAGATATCATAGTGGAGGCCAGACTCAGTCTTATAGACCCAAGAGCCTTTCTGTCAAGAACTTCCCATTCTTCATCCTCCATGTCCTTGGGCTTCTTTGCTATCCCACCTAACGGTAAGTAAAGATCCTTCTGATACAGATAGTCCTCTATCTGCATTCTCCAATGTTGGTATTTCTTGCCATTAAACTTTTCCATTCTCAGCTTACTTTCTTCTGCCATTGCTTCTCCCACTCAAACAGAAATCCCTGCAGAAACCACTGTGAGCAACCTGTAACCTGTAACCTGTAACCTGTAACCTGTAACCAAGGCTCTGATACCACTTTTTGGGGGATCAAACCAACAATAGATTACAATTTTGATAGCAATAAACGTGGAAATAAATCAGATAGATAAGTAACTAGAATGATAAATAACACAGAACAAGATATACAAGAAAACACCCTGAAAACTTGTATTGAAACTCTTTACAATAGGAATACAATGAAGAAACTTCATTCTTCCACACCTCTCTCAGATGCACACAAGATCTCTCACTAGATCTCTATTCCTTAAGAGCTCTCTCTTAAGTACACTCAAATCCAACAACCTGGATTGATGCAACTCTGTACTGTCCTTCAAACATTCACAATGTTCTACTTTTACAGTTCTACACACATTCTACTATTCTAAGCTAAGAAGATCTTTCCTACATATAGAAATAGGAAACTTGAGCATGCTCTTACAACAAACAGTTAAGCCTCTTCAACAAGGGCTCTAAAAATAATATTGCTAATAATAGAGACACGAGCTTGAGACTACAACTCAAACTCATCATGCAAACACTCGCTTCTGTCCACGGAAATCGCTTTTTAGACACACAAGTAACCGACGTCAGTTCCTGCCTGTTCGCCTGTGATCGTTGTCGGTCGACCCTACTGTCAATGTCGGCACCTCTGCAACTGCTACTAACCAACGTCGGTCACTCTTGATCGACACCGGCATCTGTGTAGACCTGAACCTGTTTTAGTATGCTCCTTGGTGAAGCTTTTAGCTCCACACCCTAACACTAGTGACCGGTGTCGGTCACTAACTTGCCGACATCAGTCACTAAGTGATCGACATCGGTTATGTGAGTGTTTTCACTGGCATGCTAATTGATGTCAGTGGCTACTTGGTCAGAAAGGGTGGTGAAAAATGGTCAAGTCGAAAGGTCAAAGCTACACCAAGGGCTTCTCGAGTGTCAGGTTAGGCATAGATGGTCAGAATGGTTGGTCAAATAAGAAGAGTAGGAATAGTTTTAGCATGAGATTGACTATTGATGGATGCAAGAGAGGTAGACTCTGATGTTGTGGGATAACCTCTCAACTTTGTTGATGCAGATGCATAGAGGTGTGACGGTCGAGGAGTGGGCACAGATGAGCACAGTGGGGTTAGGTGGGCTGAGATACTATTGTAGAGTGGTGAGGGATGTGAGCCTCATGGTGGCATTGATTGAGTGGTGGGACCATGCCACCAACACCTTCCACCTACCCATGGGTGAGATGATGGTCATGGTTGAGGACGTGTACTAGATTTTATGGCTATCGATACATGGAGCTAACATCTATGCATGCTCGAGAGAGGCACATGATATACACATGGTTACACTATTTGGGGAGCACATCGTAGAGACAAGCTACCATTCAGCTAGTTTTGATTATGAGCCTTTGTACACAATAGATGAGGGTGCACATCAACTGGCTATCCTGATGATGATCGGCATCACAGTCTATGCATTACCAGATGTGGAGGGAGGTAGGTTCCCAGTCACCATGACCAGGGTTTTGATGGACATGCTGGAGCAGTAGACAGTGTTTACTTGGGCACTTATCTTTTTAGCCCAGGTATACAGAGAGCTATGGGGCATCAGTCAGTGGTGACGGTATAGTCTGTGTGTAGGCCACCTTCTACACTACTAGGCATATGAGCATATCACAGTTACATAACCTCTCAGCCTCCCAGTGGCAATTTAGGCCAGCTTTAGGGTCGGGTTCAGGTGATGGCACAGATGTGGGTAGACAGAGTGGTTAGAGATATTGACCACTACAGAGGGGTACTGGAGGCCCTAATTCTAGCAGATATTGTCTAGAGACCATACTTGGTATATCCAGCATTCAGAGACCAGGGCGAGCAGATGGTCAGGACTCAAAGCATGCGATGGGTTAGAGGCAAGTGAGCCGGTGAGCTCGAGAGGATCCTAGTAGAGAGAGTGCGGTGTCAGTATGGGATGCTACAAGATGTACCTCCTACATTCTCACAGTATAGGTGGGATGATATAGAGGTGCCGCTCCCACTGCTAAAGGAGACAGAAGGGCCAAATTTTTAGGAATTGCTGATAGGACCTGGGATAGCCAACCTAGGGTGTACAGAGGCCTACATAGCATAGTGGATAGGATGTTACATAGGTGTATAGGTGGGTCCCCAGTCGGATCTGCAGGCTATCATCAGGGAGTGGGATATAGCCCATGAGAAGAGGGACACAGCATGACAGGAGAGGGATGTAGCATAAGCTCAGGTGACCATTTTGTAGGGACAGGTCATGGTTTTGTAGGGGCAACTAGTGGGGGTGACAAGATAGGTGACAGAGATGACAGGTTGGGTGGCAGCGCTGACAGGGTAGGTCACTCTGTTATAGGGACAGCTAGCCACAGCCCAAGCACAGGCAGTGGCAGGTCAGAGTTTTAGAGGGCAGGGCCCATTGCAGTAGCCATCTTAGTAGCTAGCATTTTCACAGGGGCAAAGATAGTCGGCATCAGTACAGTCAACATTTACACAGCCATAGGGGGCAGTACAGGGGACAACAGTAGGGTGGATGGGTCTACCGCAGACCGTACCTATAATTAGATATAATAATGCATTAGATGAGATTGCATATTATGAGGGAGCCATTAGGGGGTTTCTTCAGATACAGTGATACTTAGATATGAGGGTAGAGCTGAGCCAATAGCGTTCTATGTCATGGGTGACAGCTACAGATTCACATAGATGGCACAGATCAGAGGGGGGAGAGGATACAACGTCTTCTTAGCAACCGCCACCACCACAGCCACAGCCTTGAGGGTAGATTTTGATATGATGTATATACCAGCCTATGTGTTAATGATGTGAGATGTATGTGATTTTTTTTGAGAGAGAGATGCATAGATTGTGCGATTGTATAAAACGTCGAGATATATATGATGAAATTATTTTGGATTATTGACATGAGTTATGAGAAATTATATGGATGTGTTTAATGTTTATGGCACTTTGATTTGATGCATGTTTTGATATGATGTTTATAATGATGATGCTATGTTTGTGATTATATGATGATGAATGTATGATTATGATCAATGATATGGATGTAAATGATTAATGCTAATGATTATGAAAATAGGTGATTGTTTGTGATGTGATTGGCAGGTGACAAAAAAATGTGATAGAAGAAATGTGATGAAGGAATGGCCGAGCTAACCCTAGAAGACCCCATGTCAATTTAGTGCTACCTACATAGCCCCTGTCGTTAGGGCCTCAGGCCTATGTAGTTCTCCCAAAAAGGGAGGAAGAGTCGAAGTGGTTGATTGGTCTTGGTCGAGGTCAAGGTCATGGTCAAAGAGGAGAAGGTTTGTCCATCAGAGAGATGAACAAATAGAGGTGGTTGAGCTAACCCTAGAAGACATCATGTCATCTAAGTGCTGCCTACATAGCCTCGATCTTAGGGCCTCAGACCAATGTAGTTCAGACTAGTTGAGAAGATTGGTCAATGATTGGTTTGGTCAAGTGTCAAAATGATGAGGAGAAAAAGATGTTACAGCCTTTTCCAAATGGTGTATTCTATAACATTGGTTGAGGGGTCTTTCATTTCTAGCAATTTTTCATATTCATGATGGATGTATGCTAAAAATGAATTGAGATCTATTTATGCTTCAGCAAGTATTGGTTTATGCTTAACATAAATTGTGTAGTCCATAGTTTCTATGTGTATTGGTATCCATAGAAACTAGTGTGAATAGGCTATGTGAGTGGTCTGAAAAGAAATTGGAGTTGAGTTGGTTCGATAAATGATGAAGTTTGAATGTGAAAAAAATGGAAGCAAAAAGTGAAAGGCATAATCGCCCTTTCATTGACAAGGACCAGAATGATAGCATAGATAGGGGTTGTTAGAACAAAGAGCCCCATTCATGCATTGCGTCATTAACCATGAGTTGTGTTAGAGTGGTAATCAAATCACTTTGAAATTAAAGTGAGCTCAAAGTCCCTTGAGCAGGTGTTATGATAGGAGGAGGATAGGGTAACCCATTTTATGAGCAGGGATAACATTGCCCCTTTTTATAGGAGACCTTGAGACAACTAGAAGCCAAGTCCATGACCCATTTTTTTTTTTTTTTGGTGCAAACTGATCAATGTGGGAAGTCTACATAGGGATGTCGTTTTGCTTGGTGGTCATTTGTGAAGCTGATCGATGCGGGAAACTTCTACGAAAGGTGTTGTGTGTAGCAAGATTTAGTCATAGCCATCCTTCGAGGGAGTGGTCTATATTTTTGCTTTATATAAGTTTGAATAGCTGTCCTTCAAGGGAGCAGTCTATTAACTACAGCAAAGATAGTACAGCTATCCTTTGAGGGAGCAGTCTACTTTTTGATTTGATTTGGTGACCTTGGATATGTTTTGACATCTTGATTTTTTTGATAGAATCTAGAGTCATGGACAAGACTATAGAAGTTCAAGGGCTCCCTTTTATTAGGATAAAGCATCCATGCATCATAAAAGGGTTATAGAGGATTTGTTTAGGGGGATAGGGTTGAAAGGGATGAGGATTAAGAGGATGGGGATTGCTCAAGGGATGAGCTCAAGTTAAATGTCAAGTGGATGAGTACTCGACTAACAGTAGAATGGTCGAAAATGCAAGGCATTAAGAGGGTCAGGTTTTGGCCGTCCATCGAGAGAAGATAGACGATAAGTCCCTGACCCATACTTGTGTGTGATGATGAAAGGTTTGAGCCAATTAGGGGTGAATTTTCCTCGTTTACTTCACTCCATATTGGTGACATGCTGGTTTTCTTTGAGGATGAGGTCTCCGATGTTGAAATCTCGTTCTCACAGATTTTTGTCATAGGCTCGCTTGATGTGATTTTGATAGACATGGAGATGGTTGAGGGCAGTGAGACGATGTTCATCAAGTAACTCAAGTTGAGCCAAGCGATCTTGATGAAAGTCATCATTAGAGAGAATGTCATGTATAGAGATGTAGAGAGATGGGATCTGTACTTCAAGAGGTAGGACAGCCTCTGTTTCGTACACTAGAGAGAAAGGGGTAGCACCCATAGAGGTTCAGATGCTAGTGCGGTAGGCCCACAAAGTGAAGGGAACATGAATGTGTCAGTCCCTTCCTGTGTCATTGACCACCTTCATGAGAATTTTAGTTAGAATTTTGTTGGAAGCCTCGGCCTGCCTATTTGCTTGTGGGTAGTAAGGTGAAGAAAAACTGAGCTTGATGCCAAATGAGTCACAGAGTTTTTGGATAGTCTTATTTTTGAAGGACTTGCCATTGTCGGTGATGATTTTTTGAGGGACACTGAAATGATAGATGATGTGGGTGTTGATGAAGTTGACAATCTTGTCAGCTTTTATGGAGACGAGAGGAATGGCTTCCACCCATTTAGTGAAATACTCAGTGGCGGTGATGATGGACTGATGACAAAGAGACGAGTGAGGGTTAATCTCATCGATGAGATCTAAGCCCCACTAAAAAAAAGGCCAAAAATCTTGAGTGACTTGTAAGGTGTGGCTGGGGAGATGAAGCAAGTTAGAATGCTGCTGACACTTGATGCAATGCCAGACATAGTCGCTACAGTCTTGGTGAAGGGTGGGCCAATAATAGCCCAGGCGAAGGATGCGCTTGGCAACCGAGTTCCCACTAAAGTGTCTGCCACAGATCCCATCGTGGACTTGTTTTATGGCATGACAGGCTTCAATGGAGGTTAGATAGTGAAGAAGGAGGCTGTCAAAGCCTCACTTATAGAGAATACCCCCTAGCATGGTATAGCGAGCGGTGCATTTGATGAAAGCTTGCCGCGCATTGCTAGAGAGATGGGGAGGAATGACAGAATGAGATAAGTAGTCCATAAGTTAGTTATACCAATCATCTCGTGGACTAGAGTCTATGGTGTTGACATGGTTAATGTTAGGAGAAATGTATGAAGGCAGTGCCACACAATGCACTATGACAAAAAGTCTAGATGAAGATGACGAAGATGGAATATGCAAGGCAAGAGAAGCCATGGTGTCAGCAAACTTGTTCATGGATCGAGGAATAGTCTGCAAGAGGTAATGGTCAAAAGAGGCTAGAAGAGTGTCAACATGGTTTTTGTACCTTTGCAAAATTTTGTTTTTATAGAGGTATGAACCATTGATTTGATTGACGACAAGTTACGAGTTGCCGAAGATGTTGATGGACTTGATGCTGAGAGAAAGGGTAGTTTGAAGTCCCAAAATTAAGGCTTCATATTCAGCCATATTATTGGTATAATCAAAATTGAGCTTGAAAGACAAAGGCATGGGCTCACCTTCGAGTGGGATGAGAATGACTCCCGCACCCCCACCGAGTTGACATTTGGAGCCGTCAAAGAACATGGTCATTTGATAGATGATGTCATTGGTGGAAAGCGCAGTGATGGATTCGTCAGGAAACTTGCACTGCAAAGGTTGATTGTCAGGAAGAGGGGCATCTGCTAGTTGGTTAGCGATGGTTTTCCCCTTGATGGATTTCTGCTGGATGAACTCGAAATCAAACTCAGCAAGTAGCATGAGCCACCGAGCCATACGCTGATTTTGATATGGCTTGGAGTGCATGTATTTAAGAGGGTCAGTGTGAGTGATGACAAAGGTCTTGTGATTGAGAAGATAGTGGTGGAGCTTAGTAGTGGTAAAGACTAATGCCAAACAAAGTTTCTCAGTATGAGTATACTGAGTTTCATAGTCAACCAGTGTTTGGCTGATATAGTAAACCACTTACTCATGGTGATGCTCATCTCGGTGCATGATCATGGCACCTAACGAATGGTTGGTCATCTTTAGGTGGAATGAGGACTGGTGGAGAGACCAAATAGCATTTGAGGGCTTCAAAAGCCTCTTGGTAGTCCTTATCCCACTTAAAGGAGACGTCCTTCTTAAGGAGATGATGAAAAGGTTGGCAGCGGTCAGAAAGCTGTGAGATGAAACAACGAGTGGATTGGAGCTTCCCTTGTAGACTACGAAGCTGCTTGAGATTGGTCAAAGGTGGCATCTCAAGGATGGCACAGATCTTGGCGGGATCTATCTCGATGCCACAGAAGGAAATGATGAAGCTGAGGATTTTGCCTGAGAGGACCCCAAAGATGCATTTCTTGGGGTTAAGGCAGACATTATATTGAAGAAGGCGAGAGAAGATGATCTCGAGAATGGTCAAATGGTCATGGCAAAGCTTGGACTTGCCGAGAAGGTTGTCCACATAGTCCTCCATGATTTTGTGGAGGAGATCGTGGAAAATGTAAGTCATGGCACTCTGATAAGTGGCACCTATGTTCTTCAATCCAAAAGGCATGACCCAATAGCAGAAAGTCCCCCATGGGGTGATGAAGGTAGTCTTGTGCTGGTCTTCCAGAGTGATCAAGATTTGATTGTATCCTAAAAACCCATCCATGAGAGATAGCATCTCATGGTCGGCCGTGAGATCAACAAGCTGGTCAATGTTAGGAAGAGGGAAGTCATCTTTGGGACAGGCTAGGTTAAGGTCACGATAGTCCATGCAGATCTAGATCCCCCCAGTTGCCTTGGTGATAGGGACAATGTTAGAGACCCACTACAGATAATCGATGGGTTGGATGAAAGAGATAGAAAGGAGGTGCTAAAGCTCTTCTTTGACAAGGAGCGCAACACGAGGATGCATCTTTCAAAGCTTTTGCCTAATAGGCTTAGCCTCTGGTTTGGTGATGATCTTATGGGTAGCGATGGTGGGGTCAATGCCGGGCATGTCACTGTAGGTCCAGGCAAAGGCCTTGCTATGGTCTGAGAGGAACTAAGTGTAGTCAAGCTGCTCCTGGGCATCTAGAGATTGGTCAATCTTTAAGACATGAGGAACATCAGAAGAAGGGAGGTTAATGTCAATGGTTGATTCATTTAACATAACTTGGGTCTCAGAAGGGAGGGAGCACTGGATGAAAGAGTCGTCGGCACCCATGTAAGAAAGAATGGCATCATCGTCTATGTAGTGGACAATGTGAATAGTTGCTGACTCATCCTCTATCATGCTGGGAAAAATGAGAGGGAGAGACCTGGACACCCCATTTAGCTGATAGGTTAGGGGTTCCAGGTAGATGGTGTTTATGGAAAAAAAACTATGAGGGATGGAAACCACTGACTCTGTAGGTGAAGGAGGAGGAATGGGTGAGCTTGGAGGAGATTGGTCAATGGTTAGCTCGGGGTAAAGGTCTGTAGAGGCCTGAGTGGGGTCGTGATATCCCAAGCCATACCGTTTCTTGGCATCATCATTGTTGAGCAGCTCAATGGCCTGATGGGAGCCCTATTCATAGCGTCCGAAACTAAAACCCTTCCATGCACACTTGTAAAGGTAAGTGTGTGCAAAGGTGGGGTTGCCAAGAAACAAGAAGTCTGATGTGAATGGTTGGGGTGAAGAGAGAGGGTTGCCATCAGTAGGAGCTTGATTGAGCCCCCCATAGATAAGATTGGTTTGGAGGTAAAGAGGACCATAAGGCACGACCATCTCGATTCGATGGTCGTAACTGGGGCTGTGGTGAAGGCATCCATATTCTTGTAGATTTTGGAACATGTCTAAGGTCAGCAAGTGATATTCCCCAAGTGAAAGTCGCTGGAAGATGTCTTCGAAGGGGTCTTTGGTAGTCACTTGAAGAGGAGGGGTGAGGGTGACTATCGATTGTGAACTAGTTGAAGCTTCTGCGGATGGAGGTGGTGCCGAGGTTGATGGCTTGATAGGAATGAGGATGTCATTTGGATGGTAGGTGGTGTTACAAGTTTTGAAAGGTGATGGGTCAGTGGGAATGGTGTGGACTTGCCCATCATGCTCAAATTTCACACAACAGTGTAGGGTGGAGGGGACACAAGCCATGGCACGGATCCAGAGTCAGCCCAGCAACATGTTGTATTGAAAATCTCCTTCAATGATATAGAAGAGCTTTGGGACTGTGTGTGGACCAACGTGAATGTGAAGAATGACTGTGCCAATGGTCATGGTAGTGTTGTCATTGAAAGAGTGCAAGATTGCGTTAGTTTTGGAGACATAATTCTTGGGAAGAGCCAACTGATCAAAGGCATGGGTGGAGATAATGTTGATGCTGGCACCTCCATCAATCATAACACATTTAATGCACATCTGATCAACATAGGCAGTGATGAAGAGGGCGGCGTCCTGATCTTTCGTGTTGGATGTGGGAATCTCAGAATCATTGAATGTGATGGAGGCAACAGGAGATAAAGAGTGGATGAGGGCAGCGAGTGGTTGGGGGTCCTTAGGTTAGACCTCCACTATCTACAAGGCTCAGATGAGGGCTTGACGATGCTGAGGTGAGGTTTGGATGAGGTCATACAGGGACATCTTCACAAGCGTTTGGTGAAGCTGTTTCAATATGGAGTCATGAATTGGCCTGAAAGAGGAAGAAGAAGAAGGTTGAGATGCACCAAGGATAGAAATTTTAGGCTTGGGCGCTAGAGGTGGTTTGATAAAAGGGTAGGTCCAAGGAATGACAACTTTTTCCTTTGCCTTGTCCTTTTGTGATCTAGTGGTTATGTGGATAGAATTGATTTCAAAGATAGGAGGTGAAGAAAGGGTCATGGCCTGCTGGTGAGATGTTGATGTGGTTGAAGAGGTTGGATGGGAAGGTGTTGAGGGTCGGTCAAGAGTGTCCTCAAGGAGAAGAGTGTCCTTCTCCATATAGCGGCGAATGACGGCCTTGAGGGCACAGTAAGTCTCGATATCATGTCCTGGCGTACGATGGTATAAGCAAATCTTCGTGTCATCGAACCAAGAGGGCCTGGACCCGAGAGGTTGGAAAGGCCTAATGGGTGAAAGGGTTATGCTGGAAGTCTACAAAAGTCAGTGCAATATAAATGAGTATGAGCCCACTAAAGGGTCCATGCTAGTTGGTGTGTGCGATGCTGGTGACTTTTGCTTAGGCAGAGTTGGAAGAGGTTTCCGTACCACCTTTTGGGTTGATGGTGCGGTGACAGGTAAAGATGGCACTTTCTTTGTGAGAGGTACCACCTTTTTAGGAGAGGGTAGGCTAGAGATAGGCAGAGGAAGCAAAGGAGGCAATTGGCTTTGATTAGAGGTCAGAGTGGGAAGGACTCTAGTTAGGGTCAAAGGATGGGGGCCCAGAATGGAAGGTAATGGTGACGGGGGAGGAGGCATTCACTTCTGTGATCTGGCAGTATTCTTTAACTTGGTTAGAAGACTACTATTGGTCAAGGTCTGGTCTAAGTCCACTTTTACTTGCGGGTGAGTGAGGGTAGAGACAGGGCAAATGCCAAATGACTTGATAGATTTAGATGGGGTAGATGCGGGTTTAGAAGTGAGAGTCTGGTCTTTATTGAGAGTCTTGGGAGATTTTGCCTTAGGAGGGTTGGTAGCATGAGACGAGAGGGCACGGGCATGTTGAAGAGCTTTAAGACGCTCCAACAGTCCCTGATGCTCCACTTTCCTTAAAGGGAGAAGTCCGATTTTCTCTAATAGTCGAGAAAATGGTTGAGAAGATATTGGATGAGGTTTGGGTCCTTGAGAAGATGTTGACGGTTGTGGGGCCGAAGATGAGATGGGTGTAACAGTCTCAGACCCATGGCATGATGAAGTCGCGACAGATTCATCCTTGGTTGGAGACGAAGGAGAGGCAGGTTCTTCCCTAGGTGGAGAAGAAATTAGAGAATGAGGCTCCTCAAGCAGGTAAAAGGCAGGGATGATGGTGCCCTCCACTTGTGGTTGAGGAGTAGGAAGGGTCGCGTCCTCCATAGGTAGCAGGAAGGAGGATGGTGAGACCGGTGGTGCTGGTAAGGTTGAGGCATCCTCCAAGATGAGAGAGGTTGACAAAGAACTAACCAAAGAAAGAGGTTCGTCCACACATGATGGACTGATAGATGGACTAACCTCTTGAGGTTGGTCAGGGATCAAGGGTGAGACCGTATTGACTATTTGAATGTTGTGTTCATGAGTGTTGTCAATCAAGGTCTAGACATTGTTTTGGGTCGGTGGATGATTGGGGAATGGTTGCTTGAAGATGTCGATGCCCTGATTAGGGGGTGCATTAGGATTGTCTAGGATGAGGTCACCCTTTTCAAGCATGTCTTGGATTATGTTTTTAAGGGTCTTGCAGTTTCCTGTGTCATGTCCTTTAACATGGTGGTAGTTACAAAAGTCATTTTCCCTATACCACGTAGGGATGGTGCGTGAGGGATCAAATTATGGAGGTGGTCAGATCTGGGGGAGATTGAGAACCACTTGTTTAACAAGTTTTTCTAGCACATACGCATATGATTCTCTGAGTGGAGTATACTGTCATTGTATGTATCTCTGTTGGAATTGGTGGGTGGCACTCTGAGATGTGGATGGCTCAGGTTGATTGGTTGAAGGTGAAGAGGATGAAGGTCTAATGACCACAGCGTTAGCTAAAGCTTTAGACTTAGGATTGGATGATGAAGGTTTAAAAGAAGAGTCATTGGTCTTAGAGTTGGGATTCTTGCTCCACAACTTGACTTTATTCTCCTTGATGGCACGCAATTCAAGTTTGTGGGCCATCGTGAAGGCTTTGTCGAAGGTGTGGAAGGTCTGAACCCGTAAGGTGGAAGAAATGTGTTTGGCACAGGCTTGGGAGAAAAGTTTAATAAGTTTGGGTTGGGGTAAGGAAAAGGAGAGTTGATTGA
This sequence comes from Torreya grandis, assembly GCA_037957365.1. NCBI lineage: Eukaryota > Viridiplantae > Streptophyta > Pinopsida > Cupressales > Taxaceae > Torreya > Torreya grandis. Next base: position 1,049,969 of record JARHVA010005688.1, on the reverse strand, counting down.
TGAGGCCTCTCCATCGAGTAATGAAGTCAGCTATGGATTCATCCTAGAATTGGTGGATAGAATAGAGATCTGTGATCGAGACCTTCTTGGTGATGTTGATGGAGAAGTGATCAAGAAAGAGCTGGGCCAGCTATGTGAATGTGAAGAGGGAATGGCTGGCAAGAGAGTTGTACTAGTCAAGCGTAGCACTAAAGAGAGATATAGGAAATGTGCGTAAAAGCAATGCATCGTCATGGGCAATAAGGTAACAGGCATGTCTAAATGCTCGTAAGTGCTGTTGTGGGTCTTCCTTGCTTTGAAACTGAGAAAATTTAGGAAGCTCCCATTGACTGGGGTATGGCTTGATCGGGACAGAAGGATGAATGGGCTCATTGCAAATTTGCTTGTATGAGAGAGCATTGTGTGAGCCAGAAATGGAGGTCTCTAGGCTAGACATTTTGTCCATCAGCATTTTGATGATATCTACTGATGGATTGGCGGGTGGAGCGCCCCTAGATTATAAGGTGCTTGAAAGATATTGAGAGGGGCATATGACGTGGTTGGTTGTGTAGACGCAACATATGGGTAGCAAGTTATCAGGGCAGAAGTTCAAGCCAAGGGCACTTGTGTTATGGGGTTGGTAGGCACAAATTAGATAGGGGCAGTCAAAGATGGTTGAGGAGTGGCCACACTTGTTGAAGGGTAGACAATTACTCTTGTGCTGATAGGTGCAAGAGTAGGGGGGATAGAGACCACTAGGTTTTGGAAAGGTGTAGGATTTGGTTGAGTAGTTTGAGGTTGAGGGGGTAACGGAACCCCCATGGAGGTAGGTCTAGAAGGAGAGGCTAAATTTTGAAGGTAGGACACAGTTGGGTTATTAGTCAAGGTGTTGGCTTGATTGTCTATAGGTTGAATTGTAGATGTTGTTGATGTGATCATTGTCTCAACTAAGGAAGTCAACATCCCATAGATTGGGTTGCCTAAGGAGTCTCACATTCGGCTATGCACGAGATAGTGCTGCAAGGCTTTGATGTTGAGGTCCAAGAATCGTGCAAAATCTTGGTCCCCTTCTGGGATAATAGGAGTCTAGGGCGGGGTTGGGCGAGTAGGAGTTATTTCAGTCTCCGAGTGGAACTCCATTATAGGACCGGTTATGGACGGGGTAGACGGAAGTGGTTGATGCCTAGCGTGGTCAAGAAGAGCCTTGGTTTGACTGCGTGTCAAAACCATTTAAGGCAAGAAGGGGGTCAGGTTCTAAAAATTGTGTTTTTTCAGTTTTAGAAACTCAGAATGTGGTTTTTGGTAGAAAAAGGGTCAGGTTTTAGGTTGTTGTTTTGAAAAAAAAGGATTGTGACAGTGACCGATGTCGGTTGAAAAACTGATGTTGGTGATGCAGATGGCCGACGTCTGTCAGATAACTGATGCCGGTGAGTAAATGTGGCCAATGTTGGTGATAAAACTGATGCCGGTGATTGTGGTTTCCAAAAACCCAAAAGATTTGAGAGTTTTTGGAAAAAAGGAAGAAGAACGTCCTCACTAGCTCAAACAAGTAGATAAGAACAGAAAAGATGAAGAACACAAGCAGAGCCTAAGCATTAAATCCCTAGAAATAAATTATTAATCTCGTGTGGCTTATGCCTTAAAGTGATGTTTGGGGAGGTTGGCTGTTAGAAGGGTCCTAGAAGAGGTAGTCTATGGATGGTTTCAGGTTTGTTTAGGCACTTAAGAGTCTGGGTTAGGTTCCGTACATGGCCTGGTGCTAAGGAGCAAGCTCCCCTCACTTCACAAGCCTAGTGATAAGCTGGTCTCGCTTAGCTAAAATATACTTTCCGTAGAGATTAGACTCTGCCAGAGAACAGAGTGGGCTTTCCCCTTGGTGATGAAATCCAAGTAGGATCGTTGGGATGGGTAAGGTATCCACTGGGTGATGAAATCCCAGTCGGGCCTTGTCTCAGGTAAGTTTGATGTTTGATTTAGTGCAAGTGGTTTGGTTGTGTAACATCAAGTGGACTACGATTAATTCATGATGCGATTTGTTAATTACTAGGTGTGGACTAAGAAATGCAAGCAAGCAAAAATGATATGCAATGTGTTTTAGGCCCAAGTCGAAATGTGAGTTTGAATGAAAACAAGTTGAGAAAGGGTTGAAGGATATGATTTTTGACTAGTTTGAAATGCAAGAAAAGAAAGAAAGGTTCTTTTTAATCCCGCTTATGATGTCGTTTAAAAGAGAAGAAAGAGGTGAAAAGGGAGAAACCTAATGCACCTATATGAACAGAAAGAAAAGGAACCCAAGGGAGACCCTAAGGTCCCACTGGGCGTGCTAGAATGTTTCTATGCTAGATTTCAATTTTTACATTCAAGAAAGGAAAGATGAGAAACTAAGAAGAAGGATAAGGGTTTGTACGTACCCAAGTTGTAGACATGCGCACCAGAATTCAGATGATAGTAGGAACTCCTCTTTGGTTGTGGAGGATGACACCTGAAAGAGAAAGACACTAAACACGAAAAATGTTAGATGATAAAAGGGTGGACTGCCAAGCAAGAGCTTGGTCCTAGAAGCGCAAAGGCTTCTTAGAGGATGGCAGTCCACTATTAAAAATAGAATGCTGATCAGAAATAGAAAGTGATAAATGATGAAAAACAAAAAGAAAGAACTTAAGGCAAATGCATACCTATTTAGAAGCAATCTGCTTTTACATAGTCGTTGATGTCGGTGGTATTGCTGGCGTCGGTCAGGTAAGGTCACCGACGTTGGTTAGGCTACTGACGTCGATAGGGGAAATGGACGAGGTTGGCCAAGGTAGTAGTCTTGGACAGGGTCTTGTTAGGTTACACGCTAGTTTCTAGTCTATAAAATGGACTGTGGTCTCATCTTAGGGTCAGGGAGGTCTATTTAGAGGTCTGAGAGATTGCCTGGAGGTCTGAGGGACTTGTTTTGGGTCTGAGGGACTGAGAATGTTGTTTGGGAAAGTGGTTGGTTGGGAACTAGAAGCAAAAAGGGGAATGAATGAGAGGCAGGGGTCTAAGAAGGCCTTTCAGCCTCTCAGGCGAAGGAAAGGGAAGGTCTTGGTAGTGATTAGCTAAATAGATAGATTAAACAAGAAATGAAATGGAAAACAACACTATGCTTACCTCTTGCTTGCTGATTGAAGAATGGAAAAACCTATTGTTAGATCTGTTGAAAGACCTGCAAATGGAGCTGTTGCTTGGAGCTCTTCCTGCAAGATCCCTATAGCTTCTGGTGTTGCTGTATGAGGGGGAGGAGAAGAAAAATATGAATGCAAAAGCATCAAGAGAGTTCTATTCACGAGGGGGAGAATGGTTGCAGAAAATGGTCTTGAAGGCTACCAACACCGGAAGAACCACCGACGTCGGCCGCATAATGACTGACGTCAATGGCAGAAGAATGGGGCAGAGGCTAAAATTAGCCTCTGTCCATTCTTGCATGTTATCGGGTCAAGGGGCCATGGGAAAATGGTCTAGGGAAGCATAAATGGACGCGGGAGGAAGGATAAAGGGGAGATTTGGGCAATAAAGGCTAGGAGAGAGGTGGGGGGATCCAAGGAGGGGATCCAATGGTGGCATGGGTGAGGTGGAATGGGTCCAAATATTTAATTATTTTAAGTTGATAAATGGAGGGGGCTAGGACAAGGGTTAGGACATGGGCCAAGGGGGGCCAAGGGTGAAAGATGACCTAGGGGGTAGACACAATTTCAGTGTCTACAAGTACCTTATTATAATCCTATTAGGTTTGACTGAGGCATTTGGCTTGACCACCTTGTCATATCTCTTCTTCTCTTTGACTATTTGATCAATAATAGTAGATAACAATTGTTTTTTACATACCTCCATAGCTGATTCTTGCTCTACCATATAAAACAAACTATCTTGACTCCTAGGTTCAACTTGATCACACATAATTGTCTTAGGTCTCCATACCTAGGTTTGTCTCTTCTCATGAAATCTAGGAGATCCATATGATTTTATATGACTTGAGGGCCTTCTGAGACTCTAAGGATATGTCTTTCAATGTGTCCTACATGTTGACAACTATAGAAAAAAACACCACTATCCTTACCTTTTGATTTATTTCTCCACCTCTCATGGTTCCAAGAGAACTCATCCCTTGAGACTACTCTACACTCTCTTACTCTAAGGCCAAATTGACTACATGAGAAATAATAACCATTAAATGAATTTGTATCATTATTATATTGGGTTGCTTGATAGGTATCTTTATATTGAATTTCATGTTGGATCACTTGACTTGATTTGATTCCTTACTTTCCTTATCAACCTTTCTCATCTTAACTATGAGCTTCTCATGCTCGACCTTCATGAAATCTAGATCTATCTTCAGCTAGTCAAACTTAACCTCTTTTGATTTAAACTTTGCATTGGCAACCCCTAACTGATCCTTAAGATATTAAATAGTCATTTAACCTATTTTGTCTTTTTTAACCATATCACTCTTCAAGATACACACTTGTTTCTTTAGATCCTTGACCATATATCTCAACTCATTCTTCCTCTTATTTTGGTGCTTCAAATCCTTTAGGGCACTTAAGATCTCAGCTTCAAGATCCACTTAAACTTATCCTTCTACACTATCATAGAAAACTTCTTCATCATAGATGAATGTCTTCTTCCTTTGAATAATCTACCTCTCTAGCCAATAATAGAACTCTATTACCAACTTGATCATAGTCATCATCATTAGAAACATTATTAACATAAAACTTAGATGATATCAACTGACCTCCAAGCCTCTTCATAATTTCTATTACATACTTAATTTATGCTATGAAATGATCTTCAATTTTATCATCATCACACTCAAAAATATTTGTTTGAATGTGAAAATTAGCCATACATGTTCTTATAAACTCCTTTATGATATTAGGCCTATTCCAAAGGACATGCTCTGATATCAATTATTGGAAGTAAAACCACTAAGGGGGGTTGAATCTAGTAATTTCTAAAGTTTCACTAAGGTAATTGGGCCCTTATTAAATATAAGTGCTTAAGACCAGCCTGAGTTGAGTATCAAATCTTAAGTCCTTATCCCACTTTCTATCCTCAAATGTTTACTCCAAGGTTTAGTTCTATGTTAAATCATCTAAGTGTTAAATTGGTCTTTATTTGGTGTATGTGTAAATCCCTTAGAAATTTTTAGGATTTTTACACGAACACTTTTCTTGATGGAAATAGGTCTTTGAGCTTTTTATCTTGGACAAAAAGTCTAAAGACTTATTTTGGTTGAACATTTTATCTGCTACAAAAAGTCCAAAATAATTATATTCTATCAAGAAAAGTGTCAAAATTTATTCTTTCATCAAAGTGTCAAGGTCAATTCTTTCAGCAAAATGTTAAGTTCAATTTCTTTAAGGAAATTATTTTAGATAAACTGTCCAAAATAATTATCCTGACAAAGACAAAAGTGATAAAGTCTAATTCCTTTGACAAAAAATTAAAGTCTAATTTATTTTAGGCAAATTACCTATGGAAAAAAGCTTGAAGGATCATTTCTATTAGGAAAGTTATTTGTAGCAAAAATCCTAAAGGATCATTTCTATCAAGAAAATTAAATATGGCAAAAAGCCTAAAGGAATTAATTCCATTGGACATTTTATCCATGGCAATAGGCTTGAAGGTGCTCAATGCTTTAGAGAGATTATGTGAGGGAAATTGATTAAGATAAAAGTCCTCATGAGCAAAGGCTTAATGAACATAGAGATGTTGAAGATAGAAAAGTAGAAGACAAAGGTACCAAAAGACAAAGACCCAGAACAAATACCCTAGGGTCAAAACTTCATACTTTTCCTTATTTTGATTGAATCATAGTTGAGATGGTGGACTATAGTTGAATGGTCCACATCGACATGGAGGAAAATTATCCAATGGCACACAAGATTCAATAAAGTAAAAGGAACCTCCAAAAGAACATGAAGAGGACATGTGTTGAATTCTTAATGAATATAACCAGTAGTGTGATGACCACATGAATGTCTTTGATATCCATGTGAATGTCTTTTGATGGTCACATGGATGTCAAAGTTAAGCCCCAATGGATACTTGCCTTTTATGGCTTAAATTTGATGATCGTGTAAACATCAAAGACATTTACGTGAAAATTAATTGATGAGCACATAAATATCAAATTTAAGTTATAAAAGGAAATCATCCAGTGGAGCTTAAATTTTATGACTGTATGAATGTCATTGATGGTCATGCATATGTCAAATTAAGGGCACATGGATGTCAAATATAATCCATAGTGGATAGCCAATGGCATTTGATCCATGGTAAATAAAAGCAATGGTCTATGTTTGATCATGCTTCAAGATCAACAACGTGAATGAAACTTGACTTGTCAAAGAACTCAAGCTAAATAAGGAGCAGCCATGGGGTGGAAGGACATTAGTCTAAGTTGAGATTAACTAGGCAAATTTTAGATGAGTCATGGCAGTTATATAGGTAGTCTAGGGTTTTAAAAGCAATTGCAAATTTGATCTAAGAGCCATGGATCCTTTTATTTATAAGCTCATGATTTGGATCCCAAGGATTCTATAAAAGACATAGAGGTTAAACATTTAGATGTCACTAGTTTTCTATAGGTATATTTGAAGTTTGGGACTTGTGTATGGAACATGTATTTTGATAGTCAAAAGTATAGATGGACACTTTACAAGAAAATGGAATAATGTTCATAAAATTGATTACCTCTTTATAGATATCAAGTAAAGCCTATATGATAAAGGAAATTATAAGAATCAAAAGTCAATGGTCAGTGAATTATAATTCAAAATGGCTTTACTAACCCCTTATGTTCTCATTTGAGAAATCCCTAGGGGGACTATAAGTGTCGATTGCATAAATTGCAAATTGCCAAGTGGGGTCAAAATTTACCTAATAAGTCAAAAGTGAAATAATGCATTTATGCATTAAAAAGGGGAAATAAGGGGAGAACCCTAAATAATTCATTTATGCATTAAAAAATAAAAAAGTCAAAAGTGATAAAACAAGTTGGAGTCAAAAGGTAAAAGGTCAAAAATGACCTAAGTCTTTTGCATTTTTCATTATTGTGTTTGCCCAAGCTCCTCCATGGAAAGATATTACAGGTTTGCAAATCCTAGGTGGGCCACTCCAATGAAGATCACTCAAGGGGCCATAGATCCAAAATATTCCTAAGGAATCATGTCAAAATTATGTTGTTCCATGGTCTGTATGAGAGAGAGGGCATCTATCTAGAAGTTCCCACTATATAGGCAAGTGGTTAAGAGCATCCCCAAGCACTTACACAAAATGATAAAATTTGTTTAGCCCTCTACCATGAATATTCTCCTTCCAGCTCATGTGAAAGGCATCTCCCACCATGAAATTAAAAATTGTGCTCCAAATTTTCATCATTCCTCATAGAGGTAGTTAGAGTCATGATTTTTCTTGCAAAAAGATGAAGATTTTAGGCATGGCAAGGGAATATTTTCTAGTTAGAAACATCTTGGTGGACTTGAAAGTTTATTTTACAATTTTACAGGTCTTGACCCATAGTTATAGATCTAAAAATGTATAAATAGGTGGGTTATCCTCTATTCAAGGTTATTTTTGGTCATTGTTTTAGGTGTTCATTTTCTTTAAGTCTAGGTTCTACAAAAAAAATTGGGATCAATTGTTGTGTGTAGATTTTGTTTCCCTTGCTAAGATGGTTGTAGTTGTACAACAATTATCAAGCTTTGAGAGCATGTTTATGTCTCCCTTTTCAAAAGAGTAATCTCATCATGCTTGTTCCCATGGCAGCATTTTGAAATACTAATGTGTGTAATATTTATTTTCAAGTTAATGAAAATACTAGTGGTTCTTCGTTATCTCCTATAGATGAAGTATAGTGACATGTTTTTCAAGAATTCATGATTGGACATTTGATTTTATGCTCACTACTGGTTGTCATCTTCAGCATAGATTTAGATTATAAACTCTTTCTACATTTCTTCAAGATAGGTTATTGAATAACTTGTTAGGGCACCCTAGGTTTATGGATTTGATAGGGGAAAGCATTTGAAAGATTAGTTTTAGTGTATGTTTTACTCTCTCAAGAATCATTTGGTATTTACCATTATCTTAAATTTGAAGTTTTTTACATCTTTGTGAAGGAATATTATCATGAAATACTACAAAATACCCTATTTTTTAGAAACCATAGCATGTCACCATCCTTTTTAATCATCTAACTTATCCTACCCTACAAATAATACTTCCTTTTCTTAATATAAGTGTTATTTTCCTGTAGATGCATAAATATTATATACTTAACATGTGTTTGCATTTTGTGTTTTGAAGCATAGTGTTGTAGTTTTCCATTTGACCCCTATTATTGAATATTTTATAAAATGAATATTGTAATCATTTCCTCATCTGTGTTTAGTAGCTTGTATAAGACTTAGAGCATTTGTGTATTTCATGTGACAACCCTTCATGGGTGAAGTGTGAAAACTTGGTTATGCCCTGGTCATATTTTTCCTTGTGCCAAAATACCCATGGAAGTTGAATTATAGAATCTTTCTATGTGAGAAAGATAACCCCATACATCCTCTCACCTTAGTTTAGAAAAATCTAGAAGTAGTAGGGAGTTGACTATACCCTTTTTAGGTGTCTCTTAGTCATTTTCTACATTCAATGTAATCTTGGTGCCAATCCCTTCCTTGGTTACAATGACATATTAGTGGTTTTTTCATCTTTGTTTGCCATTTTCTTCAAGTATGCAAGGCCAAGTGTATGAGGTATACAATTGGGAACCAACACTTCTAGTGTCATTGCTAGGGACAAATTATTATCACCCATGTTGTTGGGGACTTTGTAGAGAGTTATTATAAGTATTTTATTTTATGAAGTTCATTATTATTATTGTATTGATTTGACTATCTTTGTCATCAAAATCATAACACTCCACTGGGGATGTGCTCGGATTTGAGATATTTGATAATTTGACTTATGTTGATTTTAGTGTAAAGTGATGATTAAGATTACGTGTTGGAAGGTGTTTTTTCCCTTTTGAACATTATTTTGAAGATTCCAATGTCTTTGATTTTTATTTTATCATTAACTTCAGCAAAGTACATTGTCAACATGTATCACAATAGTTTGTTAACTCTTATATTCTAGAATTGTGATTCTAGTGGTGACTCCTATTTTTATCACCTAGTTTCAAGAAATATTAGTGCCTATTTTAAATATTATGCTAACCTTTAGATTTGAGTTTTTATTTTTTGTAAAGATAGAAGGACTGAGATCATCTTTCAAAAGTGACCCATCAAAGAGACTTGTCTCTCCTTTGAGTATTCCTTAGAGAAGAGGGAGAAAATTTTGGAAGCCTATTGAAGGGCAAAGTTTAGATGCTAAGGACCATCAAGATTTTGATAATCTTGAATTTTTTATTGATCCTCCCATTATTAAGGACTATCATAGATATCCTAATAACTTTGAAACCTATAGTCCTATGTATTACCCAACTCCTTCTCAACTAGATGAATCCCCTCATAAGTTTGATCCACCAAGTCTACCTCATTTACCTCTTCATATCCCTTTGCTAGTTGTTCTTGAATCTCCCATTGAACCAATCATGAGGCATAAGGATCAATATGAGAATGAGAATCCTCAATTTCATATTCCCAAATTTATACCCATCAATTTTGATGAAATGGAAGGCTGTCCTAATGAAGTTCCAAATGAAGCTAGGAAATGCCTCCTAATGTTTCAAGGGAATAATGCAATGAGTGGTGATCAGCACTTGAGAGATTTTCAAAATATTATTTAATATTATGAGGTTGAGCATGAGGATGTGTGTATTAAATTATTTGTACACATTATAAATGAAGATGCTCATGAGTGGTTCAACTCTCTTCCTAATGGATGAATTGATTCATGGGAAGAGATGCAGAATGTTTGTAAAATTTAATATGGTACCAAGATTGATCTAAGGTTTCTTTTGGATGAGTTTGAAAACATCAAAAATAATCCTAATGAATGTGTGTAGTATTTTAATACATTATTCAATAAAACTCTGAGGCATCTATCTAAAAACATTAGGATCAGTGATACAACATGCTTGATAAAATACTGTGATGCCTTTGATAAGAAGGTTGTGTACTACTTGAGGGATAAGGCTCCCACTAACCTATGGTTGACATTCAATATGGCCATCCAAATTGATAACAACATAAATGCTATGGTAAATCCCATGAATAAATGGGCTAATGTAAAATTGATCAATCTGGAAAAGACATAATCTACAAATACATCTAACCTTAAGGAGACTATTAAAACTTTGGCCTCTACTATCAAATAAATGTCATACAAGTTGGTTAGAGCTGAAAATTGGATCCCTCATGTGTTTGTCAGTCAAGAGAGGGCTCCAAATCATAATCAAGCACAAGGAAGGCCTACTTTCCAATATCAAGATAATGATAAATGGAAGAGGCCTACACATGAATACAATACAGATAGAAATTAGAATAGAGGGGATATGAAAGAAATACTTGATATTTAAAATGGCAAGGTGAATGTTGTAGATTGTGAAATTGATATTGATTGGTGTGGTAAGTGTTTCCTTCCACATCCCCCATGTGATATAGCTAAATTGATTGATGAATATGCAAATGACCTTGAGTGTACATCATATGGTGATGAGATTTTAATTTTTAATTGTCAAAGCACCCAAAATGAGATGACTGCCTCCATGGAAATTTTGAGTGATACTATTGTTGATCAATTTTGGAGTGTAGTTGAAAAGGTAAGTGTCCCAACTCCCAAATTTTCTTGTGATGTTAATATAGCACAAGCATATGAATTTCCCATTCATGATTTTAATTTCTTACATTTTTTTATGATTAATAAATATGATGGGTAGATTCTATTAATTGAGGAAAGTAGCTGCTAATCAATGTAGTAATTACCCAATAAAAAGAGTATCACTTGAGAAGCAAGTATCAAGTTTTTTCACCTCAAGACACAACCCCTACAAATCCAAAGGTAGAGGATGCTAATAAGGAGGCTAAGAAAACTACAATAGTCCCTAAAGCTTTTAAGCTTGTACCCATTTCCCAATTTACTAAGCTAAAAGGTGCTCCAACTAAAAATAGAGTACCCACATTTTCTAGTATCCTTAAGGGTGTAAATGATGTTAAACAAAATCCATTATTGAAGGTTGTTGTTATAGATTCAAATCCATTCCAACCTACTCCACTTTAGACCTTAAGTGATTACATCCTATCTGAAGGTGTTGTTACCCTTCCACCAAGTATGCCTCTTCCTTAGTATGTCATGTGTGATATGTCCCAAGTATTGAGTCAAATAAAAATAACCATGCCCCTTGTTGAATTATTACAAATACCTAAACATAAGAAGAGGGATTTTGAGTACTTTAAATTTGGTGAGAGGTCTAATACAAATGAAATTGAATTACCCCAAGAACCCCTAGAAGAAGATGAGGAATTAGAAGAGGTTGTTGAACCCACTCTAGAGATCTATTTGGGAACTATACTTGTAGAAAGTCAACTGAATGTGGATCCATTTTATACAACCCTATTGATCAATGGTCTAATTATTCACAACTGCATGTTTAATTTTGGTATTTCTTATAATGTGATGCCCCTAGGTGTCCTAAATGAAATCATAGTTAATATTGCATCCATCTTTGTTAAGTGTTATGTCATAGACTCATGAGAGGTTTTGATTATTGGACAAGTTAAGGGGTTGTTAGTATAGTTGGCAGTGCATCCAGGAAAATATTTGAATATGGGCATGGTAGTTGTGGATTTCCCACTTAAGTGTAGGATGTTATTGTCATGTAAATGGGATGCTAGCATGGGTATAAACATATAGATGAAATTATCTTATGCCACCATTCTATTTTAGGGTAAGATGGTCAAGATTTATAGAGATCCAAAGATACTACATGTAATTAAACATTCTAAATGTGCTCTGAATGAAGTATTGTACATAGATGTTGAATTGGGAAACTTTGTTGGGAATGTTGATACTAGTGAACAGCCTATTGTTCTTAATGTTGAACCTGACAAGAAGATGTCATTTGGAAGATGTCTTTTGATGGGGCTTGATCCAATCTTAGAAATGGAGCTAAGGTTATCTTTTATGCCCCTAAAGGTAAAAGTTTTATGTTTTCTTTTTAGTTGTCCTTTGAGTGCATGAATAAAACTATTGAGTATGAGGTACACTTACTTGGATTGTGAATTTCCCATGAATATGGAATTAAAAAACTAACTATCAAGGGTGATTTTGAGCTGGTGGTAAAGCAAGTCCATAATGCATATGCCACCAAGAATTAAAGGTTGAAACAATATTAGAATGTTTTTTGGGATTTGCTTGAATTCTTTGATGCATTCAAAATTTGTTATCATGATAGAATTTTCAATGAAGAAGATGACAAACTTGTAGGGTTAGGTGCTTAGTTTGATATTCAAAATATAAGCCCTCATTATCAGTACCAAGTGGAGGTACTTATTCAGCCTTGAATCCCAGACAATGTTCATCATTGGTAGGTGTTTAATGATGATGAGAAGATTAAGAGTTTTCTAAATTGTAAATTTGAGTTCCATGGTCAAATTATAGACCTAAAATCTATGGTTCATGTTTGTAATGGAAAGGAGACCTTGTTTGGGAAGGACATAATTTAGCTAAAGATAAACACACTCGCTAGAGGATTGGTACATTTAGAAGCATATTTTGATGGAGATGATAGGATTAAATCAAGAGATTCATTCATGTCAAAAGATGTGATTGAGTGTAATTTGGGTTCTTATGAGAATCTAATGAAGGTTTGGCTAGGTACTCACCTAAATATAGCTAAGAAAAAATCTTACATGTAGCTACTTAAAAGGTATTAGAATTGTCTAGAATGGTCTTATCCTAAGCTGAAAGCATATAGGGAAAACTTGTTCTAGCACATCATCCCATTATAGCCTAATAAAAAGACTTTTAGGTTAAAATATAGGCCTATTAACCCCATCTTGGCCACCAAGATGAGGGATAAATTAAAGAAGCTAAGGGATGGTGTAATTATTTAGCCCATCAGGTATTCATCATGGGCTGCCAATTTAGTCCCTATGCAAAATAAGAATAGTGGCATCCACTTATGTGTGGATTTAAAAAATTTAAACAAAACTTATTTAAAAGATAAGTATCCCTTGCCCAATATAGAGAAATTACTACAAAGTGTTACTGGATCAAAGATGTTGTCCACATTAGATGACTTCTCAAGGTACAACCAGGTTGTGGTGAAGGAATCTGAGAGATCTAAGACTGCATTCATTATGCCTTGGGACACATATGTATATATGAGGATGCCTTTTAGGTTGATGAATATTGGTAAAACATTATAGAAAGCTATATACATCAATTTTATAGGGATAATTAACTAGTTCATAGTTGTGTATCAAGATGACATTACCGTGTACTCCAAGACATATAGTGTCCAAATATGGTGTCATGATTAACCCTCAAAGGGTTAAATCCAATTTTGTAGAGATTACTCTGCCTATTACTTTGATGCTAAAGAAGGACCAGACCATTAAATGGGAGGAGAAGTTCATGAAAGCATTCAATGACATCAAAGGAGCTTTAAATTTTGCTCCTATCTTGGTCAACCCTGATTACACAAAGTTGTTCCAGATATTCTCTTTTACATCATACAATATTGTTGTTGTTGTCCTATTAGAAAATAATGAAGATGGTCACAAGTAGCCTATAGCTTTCTTTAGAAAATATATGCAATTTCATGAGATAAATTATACCATTTTGAAAAAAAAATCTTTTGCTCTCTTGAAATTTGTTAATATGTTCAAACCTTATATTTTGAATTCAAAGATTGTTGCTTATGTCATGCATACCATGGTAAAGGAAATCTTGACTTAGACTAAAGTATCTATAAATAAATACAAGTGGGTCAAAAATTTACAAGAGTATGACATGAATATTTAGACCACCAAGCTAATAAGAGGGATGGGTCTATCCAAGCTTACGACTGAGACTAATTTGTAAGTTGTTGAGGTAAACACTATTGATTTTAATATTGATGATTATTTGAGTCAATTTAACATATTTCCATGGTATAGAGATATGTTAGAGAGTTTTCATGATGATGTCATGTTGATTTCATGGAGTTGTCTTGATGAGTGGGTGAAGTACCTTGATAATCTATGTGATAATGACAAAGTGTGCAATATGCTTGTCTTAGTATGCTTGAAGTATGATTGGTCAATATTCATCTTTGGAATGGTTAAAGATGTTCAAGGATGAGTATGTTGATTTAAATATGTGAAAAATGGCCCTAAGATGTTTTATAAGCTTTGAGTGCTTATTTTCATGAGTGGATTTCATCTGGTTGATCATTACTGTCATCTAGACATTTTGGTCCAATGGCAAAAAACTTGAGTAGGTAGTTTGATGACATCACCTTTTCCACATGGGAATGAGTCAAGGGGATTTGGTCATATGGTTGTGATCATATTAGTCCCTATTTGTTATGTACCATATCTCAAGGTATTATGTCAAAAATTAGTCCCTATTTATTATGTGACATATCTCAAGTCATACATTGAAGCACGGTCAAAGATATGAGGGTGCAAAGTTGGCTTCTTAGTTAGAATTTATTGTTTTTTCATACTTAACTAAATGTTCATGTGGATAGAAATATTCAAGTAAGCATGTTAATAAGGTTAGCATTCACATGTATGGAGGTATCAGGATAAAATGATCATATGGGTTTGTTCATTTTTGTGTCTAATTTATTTGTGCTAAATTTCAAATCATGTGATAAAGTGCATTAGAAGATATGAATATGCAAAGTTGGGATCCCAGGTAGTTTGATTGTGTTTTTCCATACTTAGCCAATTTTATGTGACAAGAAAAGCCTGAGTAGGCATTTTGATGATGTTATATCTTGCACATGTGAAGTTGTCAAGAGAAACTGATTATATGGGTTTATTTATTCAAATCATTCGATAAAGCATGTCAAAAGATATGCTTATTAAAATTTGGCCTCATAAATAAGTTTTTGACATAGTTGGCTCTATGATAGAATATTTTGATAAGGCATTTTAATGGCATTATATCTTGCACATGCAAAGGTTTTAGGAGAAGTTTGATACATGGTTAGATTCTCCTATGTAAGGAGATCATATGGTCAAAATTTGAGATCATGTATCTAAGCATAAAATAAGTTATTAAGGTTAAAAAATGGCTACTCAAGTAGATGGAAAAGGTTCCCATAGTAATTTCACACAAGTTAAAGTTTGAGCAAGATCGACCGTGCACGTTGCTCCAAGGAGTGAAGAAGTAATGAGATGAAGATAGGTGCATGATGTTTAATGTCTGATTAAAGTTAAATGATAAAGATCCAAATATGAGTGGGTGTTCTTATAGATTTATTAAATGGTGAGTGTTACTAGTTAAAGCCTAACTAATCTATAGAGATTGACAAAGTGCATTGAGTCAAAGTTTCCAAATTACACGAGATGAGGTCAAGTATCAGATGTTTAAAATTTGGCTTTGGAAAACTATACATTAAATTTTAGACAAGATCAATGGATGTAATCATTTATTAAGGTTAAAAAATGGCTACTCAGACAGATGAGTAAGATTCCCATAGCCATTTCTACACAAGTTAAATTTTGAGCAAGATTGACAGTGCACGTTGCTCCAAGGAGTCAAGAAGTAGTGAGATGAAGATAAGTGCATGATGTTTAATGTATGAGTAAAGTTAAAGGATAAGGATCCAATGGTGAGTGGGTGTTATTATAGATTGATTTAATGGTGAGTGTTACTAGTTAAAGCATGACTGATCTACAGAGATTGATAGAGCGCATTGAGTCAAAATTTCCAAATTGCACGAGATGAGGTCAAGTATCAGATGTTTGACATTTAGCTTTGGAAAATTATACATTAAATTTTAGACAAGATCAATTTTTTGTGATTCATCCAAAACTAAGAGTACATGACATGTAAGCATTATGTTTGAAGGTTAACTGTGACCGCTTGTATTTTAATATTTGAATTTAACATAAGGAAAAACTAGAGATTTATATTTTGTCGACATCTTTAGATAAAATTCAAATTTGACCATGCAGTAAAAATCAAAGTAGTAGAGGAATATAAGGCACATATATAAATATGGATTAAAATATATATAAGTGTGTACAACCAAATATATTATGGTTTAAAGTTGATTGTGTGTTCATGCTTATTTTACAAGTGACCCAAGAAAGATGTTTGAGCTTGTGTTGATGTTATTTCGATGTCTCATGGTGAATTAGATATTAAGGAGTGTTTTAGACTCCATAAAGATTATCTATTAGGTTTTTAGAGGTGTGATCAATCTATATTGAGTATGAACAATGCCTGAGAAGTTGACTATGTTTTTATACATAATGTTCCTATGCACCAGGTTAGTGTTTGAGTTCTTTGAGCATACACAAAGGTGAGGAAAGATGATTGTGATCATTTGAGGATTTCAAAGGTGGCATAAGGAGTGGACCATGTATTTTAAATTGCTCCTATGTTTTTATTGTGTTTGATGATGTGCTAAATGGGTGAATAGGTCTTCATGAGACCAATAAGAGCTATAAGGGCCTTATTAAAATGTGTAACTACTTAAGGGTGACCCATAGAATTTATGGCCGATATATGAAGATTATTTTTAGTTGTGTATTTTTCTGAGAGATACCTTAAGGTTAAATCATGTCTAATCACCGACCAAGGTTTTCATTATCTAGTATGCTCTATAAATAATGAAATCAAAGATGGTGATTTCTATACTTTATGTGTGAGACAAAGGAAAATTTTTGAGAGAGGCTTGTGTGTGTAATTATGGATTGAAGGAGGGGTAGAGTGCATTAAGGATGAATTGAAGTGTAGAATAAATTTAAGACTATTTTTATGACCTATAGGTCATAATTCTATTAGAAAAATAATGATCTTGTAGATTGAATATATTAAAGGTGAAGAGTGATAAGAAGATGTCCATCATCAAGTGTTGAAGACATCAATTCATAGGTGGATGTGTTCATAGGTTTTGTTATGGTAACTGAGCATCTAAGGTGGTTGTATCCTCCTTGCAAGGTGAAACTTGATAAAAATTTTGGTTATTATTGTAGCTCAACTAGACAGGTGTGGGAGCACCTTGTGGGATTGTAGTCTCACTAAATAGGGATTGTAGTTCCTTGAGAATTTGTAGATGGTCTAAATTGGTTCTTGTTATTATAGGATAGTAATCTAATTATAGGTTCTAGTGTTTTTAATTCCCAAAAAGAATTTTCCATGTATGTCAAGTGTTATGTGATTGATCTTGCATTGTCTCTCTTGCTCATTGTTATGAATGATATGTATCCTTATGGTAATTGATTAAGTGTTTGTAAAGATCAAAATTGAAGTTGAATTATTTGGGCTCATTGATTCACCCCCTCTCTCAGTGTTTTTACCTCTAACAAGATATTTTTTACTACCTATAAAATATAAATTGTCCCCCTAAATTAGACAAAAAATCAAAGAAGAACTCTTAAGCATGTTTCCCAAAAATACCTCTTGATTGAGAGCAGACTAGTATGGAAGAATCTAGATGGGTTCTCTTAAGATGTGTGTTGGAAGAAAAAACTACTAACCTAATTGAAGGCTTCCATAGTGGAGTATGTGGTGGATCTTTTGTGCCTAAAGTTATAACTCATAAAATTCTGAGAGTTGGTTATTGGTGGCCATCATTAATCAAAGATATTGTTTAGAAAATGCAAAAAATTCCAATGCTTTACTAGGAGGATAAAAGCTTCAAGTTCTCTTCCCTTGTAGCTTTTGATGATTGAAGGCCCATTCAAACAATGGGGAATGGATTTCATTGGATAAACTATTGATTCATCAAGTGCTAGACATAGATGGATACTAGTTGCAACTGACTACTTCACAAAATGGGTTGAGGTGATCCCTACAAAGAAGGCTACACAACATGTGGTTATAGATTTTTTGCTAAATTAGATTATTTGTAGATTTGGTGTGCATGTCAAATTGATCACAGATAATGTCATAAGCTTTAAATACAAACCTTTAGTGTCATTGTGCAAAGAGTATGGGATTAAATTGACCTATGCTTCCAATTACAACCCTCAGGGTAATAGGCAAGCAGAATCCAAAAATAAAAACTTGCTCAAAATCATTAGGCAAACATTAGAAGCAAATAAGAATAAGTGGGATGAATATTTGAAGTTTTCCTTATGGGATAATAGGATTATACCCAAGAGAGCTATAGGCAAAATCCCTTTTAATCTTATTTATGGAGCTCAAGTAGTTTTTCTATGAATTTGTAGTTGCTAACTTATCAACTTATGTACCAACTACAAGATGATGAGAAAATCCACCACTATGATATCAGGATGAACCAAATTATTAAGCTTGATGAAATTTGAAGACAAACTCATGAAAGATACCTCAAGTTCAAGGAGAATATGAATAACATATTTGATAGGAAGGTCACTCCAAGAACCTTCCAAGTGGGTGATCTAGTTCTACATTGGGACAGAAGACATGAGGAGAAAGGAAAGCATGGAAAATTTTATGCCTTGTGGATGGGTCCCTATTCTATTGACTACTAGAATAGGGAACATAATTTCTTCTTGAGAGACCTGGATGGTGAAAAATTAGAGTTGTCAGTCAATGGCAAACATCTAAAATACTTCCTAGATTGAGTGTATTTGCAATTATGTATATAATTATATAATGTTTTGTCTTTTGGTGTTTCATCACTTTGTTGCCCCTTTGCTTTGGGAATTGTTTATATAGTTTCCTTTTGTGTTTTTATTGTGTGTTTATTTCTATACCCTCCTGATCTATTTTTGTTAAGTCTACCATTATTTTGTTAAGTCTTCATGGGTGTTTTCTAAAAATTACTAAGTCTTGACTCCATGACCCAATGGATTGGCACTTGGTTTTATGTTTTGGGGTTATTTTCACACCTATAGGGGGTATGTATCCCTAGGAAATATTCAACGTTAGTTTCCAAAGTTATACTAAATTAATTGGTCCCTTATCAAATATAACTATCTAAGACCATCCTGAGTTAAGTATCAAAGCCTAAGTCCTTATCCAACTTTCTATCCTCAAATACTCACTCCAAGGTAAAGTTCCATATTAGGTAGACTAAGTGTAGAATTGGTCTTTACTTGGTGTATATGTAAATCACTTAGACTTTTTTTAGATTTTTGTAAGAAGACTTTGCTCGATGGAAATAGGTCTTTGGGCTTTTTGTCTCAGACAAAAGTTTAAAGAATTATTTTCATCAAAAAAATTGTCTCATACAAAAATTCCAAATAAATTCAATGTCTTGGCTAAAGTGTTCAAAAAAATCCCATTCCCATCAGACATTTTATCTGCTACAAAATTTTTGAAAGAATTATATTATGTTAGGAAAAGTGTCAAGATCAATTCTTTTGGAAAAGTGTCAAGGTCAATTATTTCAACAAAATGTTAAGTTAAATTTCTTTGGGGAAATTGTTTTGGATAAAATATCTAAAATAATTATCCCGATGAAGACAAAAGTGACAATGTCCAATGCCTTTGGAAAAAAATTAAAGTCCAATTTATTTCAGACAAATTGCCTATGGAAAAAATCCTAAAGGATCATTTATATCGGGCAAATTGTCTATGACAAAAAGTCCTAAAGATCATTTCTATTAAGTAAATTTCCCATGGTAAAAGGCCTAAAGGAATTAATTTTTTCAACTATTTTTTCCATAGAAAAAGGCCTGAAGGTGCTCAATGCTTTGGAGAGATTGTGCAGGGGAAATTGCATGGGACAAAAAATCCTGATGACCAAAGGCCAAATAAACATAGAGATGTTGAGGACAAAAAATCCAAAGACAAAGTTCCTAAAAGATAAATACCTAGAAAAAATGCTCCAAGATTGAAAATTGGTAATTTTCTTTATTTATTTTGATCCAATTATAGCTAAGCTAGTGGATCATGATTGAATGGTATGTGTCAGTGCAGAGGAAAATGATACAATGACATGCAAGGGTCAATAAAGTCAAAGGAACCTCTAGAGGAATTTGAAGAGGACACATGTCAAATTCTTGGTGAATGGAACCAATAGTGTGATGACCACATGAAAATATATGATGATTGCATGAACATCTTTTGACAGTCATGTGGATGTCAAAGTTAAGCCCAAATGGATACTTACCTTTTATGGCTTAAATTTGATAGTCATGTGAATGTCAAAGATGTTTATGTGGACATTAATTGATAGGTACAAAGATATCAAACTTAAGTCATAAAGGGAATTCATCCATTGGATATTAAATGTGAAGATCACATGAACGTCATTGATGGTCACATAGACATCAAATTTAATCCATAGTGGAAATCCATTGGCATTTGATTCATGGAAAATGAGATTGATGGTCTACATTTGATCATGTTTCAAGATCAATAGTGTGAATGAAATCTGACTTGTCAAAGGACTTGAGCCAAATAAGGAGCATCAATGTGGTAGAAGGATATTAATCTAAGCCAAGATTGACTAGGAAAATTATGGATGAGTCATGGTAGTTATGCAGGAAGTCTAGGGTTTTAAAAGAAATTGTAAATTTGATCAAAGAGCCATGGGTTCCTTTATTCAAAAGCTCATGATTTAGCTCCTAAGGATGTTATAAAGGACATAGAGGTCAAAAATTTAGATGTCACTAGTTTTATATAGGTATATTTGAAGTTTTGGACTTGTGGATGGAATGTGTATTTTAACAGTCAGTAGTATGGACACTTTGCAATAAAATGGAATAATGTTCATAAAATTAATGACTTTTTTATAGGTTTAGGGTAAATCCTATATGAGACAGGAAGTTATAAGAATGAAAAGTATATGTTCAATACATTATAATTCAAAATGGATTTACTAACCCCGTATGTGTTCATTTGATAAATCCCTAAGGGAACTTTCCAAGGGGACTATAAGTGTCGATTGCATAAATTAAAAATTGCCAAGTGGGGTCAAAATTTCCCCAATAAGTCAAAAGTGAAATAATGCATTTATACATTAAAAAGGGAAATAAAGGGGGAACCCTAAATAAATAATTTATGCAATAAAAAATGAAAAAGGCAAAAGTGTTAAAACAAGTTGGATCCAAAAGGTAAAAGGTCAAAAATGGCCTAAGTCTTTTACATTTTTCATTATTATGTTTACCCAAGTTCCTCCATGGAAAGGTATTACAATTTTACAAATCCAAGTTTGGCCACTCCAAATAAGATCATTCAAAGGGCCATGGATATAAAATTGAATCATGTAAAAATAAAGTTGTTATATGGCATAGATGAGAGCGAGGGCATCTATCTAGAAGTTTCTAGCCATGCAGGCAATTGGTTGAGAGCATCCCCAAGTAGTTGCACATAATGAAATTTTTTGTTCAGCCCTCTACCATGATTATTATCCTTTCAACTCAAGTGAAAGGCATCCCCTACCATGAAATCAGAAGATGTGCTCCAAATATTCATCATTCCTCATAGAGGTAGTTAGAGTTATGATTTTTCTTGCAAATGGATGAAGATTTCAAGCATGGCAAGGGAATATTTTCTATCTAGAAGCATCTTAACAAGCTTGAAAGTTTGTTTTGTAATTTTTCAAGTCTTGACCCATAGTTATAGATCTAAAAATGTGTAAATAGGGTAATTATATTCTATTCAAGGTTGTTGTTGGTCATTATTTTAGGTGTTCATTTTCTCTAAGTCTAGGTTCTACAAAAAAAATGGGATCAATCGTTGTGTCTAGATTTTGTCTCCCTTTCTAAGGTGGTTATAGCTATACATCCATTAGCAAGCTTTGAGAACATGTTAATGTCTCCCTTGTCAAAAGATAAATCTCACCATGCTTGTCCCCATGGTAGCATTTTAAAATACTGTTGTGTGTAATATTTCTTTTCAAGCTAAAGAAAATGTTAGTGGTTCTTTATTGTTTCTTATAGATGAAGTACAACAACATGTTTTGTAAGAATTGTTGATGGGACATTTGGATTTTTGATCACTACTAGATGTCATCTTGATCATCAATTTAGATTATAAACTCTTTCTAATTTTATTCAGGATAGGTTATTGTATAACTTGTTAGGGCACCTTAGGTTTATGGATTTTATAGGGAAAAGTATTTGAAAGATTAGTTTTAGTGTATGTTCTAGTCTCTCAAGAATCATTTGGTATTTACCACTATCTTTTATTTGAAGTTTTTTTGCATATTTTCTAAGGAATATTCTCATGAAATACTATAAGATACATTATTGTTTGGAAACCACCAGCATGCCACCCTCCTTAATTTTAATAATCTAACTTCTCTTACCCTTTCTTACCCTACAAATAATATACCCTTTTCATACTATAAGTGTTATTTGCCTACAAATGCATAAATATTGTATACCTAACATGTGTCTACATTTTATGTTTTGAAGCATAGTGTCATAGTTTTCCATTCAAACCCTATTGTTCAAAATTTTATAGAATGAATATTGTAGTCATTTCCTCATCTATATTTAGTAGTTTGTATATAACTTAGAAAATTTGTGCATTTTGCGTGAAAATCCTTCATGTATGAAGTGTGAAAACTTGGTTATGCCCTAGTCATATTTGTTCCTTATGATAAAATCTCCATAGACGTTGAATTACAGAATCTCTCCATGTGAGAAAGCTAACCCCATAGGTCTTCTCACCTTGGTTCAAGCAGATCTAGAAGTAGCAGGGAGCTAACCATACCCTTTGTAAGTGCCTCTCAATAATTTTTTATATTTAGTATAATCCTGATGCCAAACCCTTCCCTAGATATAATGACATATTAGTGGGTATTCATCTTTATTTATCATTTTATTTAAGTTTGCAACACTGAGTGTACAAAGTATACAACAAGATACCAACATAATCAGTTCCCTTAAACAATTTCATTTTCTTTGATTATCATAATTAGTCATCTATCAAATGAACATTAACCA
Source organism: Torreya grandis (assembly GCA_037957365.1). NCBI lineage: Eukaryota > Viridiplantae > Streptophyta > Pinopsida > Cupressales > Taxaceae > Torreya > Torreya grandis. The sequence continues at coordinate 1,026,969 of JARHVA010005688.1, read as the reverse complement.
TCCAAGTGATATCAATTGATCCAAAAACATCAAAAATGAAAGCATACTCATAGAAAGTATGAAACACAAAAACACATCACATGAACATAGGAGCTATGTGGAAAACCCTTATGGGGAATAAAACCCACTGAAACAAAGCTTGGATAACTTATGTTATAAGACCATGAATCAAGTATAGTTGAGTACCAACCCAATAAGGAGAACTAACCCATAAAAATTTATCAAGCACTAACTTGTTAGGAGGCTATAACCCCCTTGATAATCAAGCACCCACTCAATCAACACTTTGAAACTATCCAACTTTCTCTTGTTTCCCTCACAACTAATGATGAATTCTTTTATCTTATCTATCTTCTACTCTCTTATCCTCTAAGCATATTAGGAACACATCACTAATATATCAAGACTTATTAATGCATTCAAACTTCTAATCATATCGTTAACACATCACTAATATCTCAATCCTTCAATCCACTCAAACTGACTCTTCAAACAAGCAAATTTTTCCTTCTTCTACTTCACTCAAATAGACCTCATATACTATAATCTCATGCTCTCATCATCTAGAAAAACATTGTTAGACCTTCATGACATATTTATTATATTATTTAGATGGTCTCTAAGACCTCTCACTCTTCATCAACCTTGAATTTCATTCACTTCAAAAACTAATCACACAACTATTCCAAATAGGCCTATTAGCCCTTATTCTTATATAAACCACTAGATAACTCTCACTTTTAGTCAGTCAAGACACTAATTCATTAGGGTTAACCACAAAACATTTATTAATATATGTTACACATACAAACTAATAAAAATAAGATCACTATTATTTTTATCAAACTCGCTTAAACCTCTTTCTTCTTTTAGGCCTACTAGAGACCTAATTACAATTATTTCTATCCTTTCCATCGAACAACTTGAACCTCTATGGCCTAGATGGCCCTCACCATAGAACTCAAACCTTTAAAATAATTATCTATAAACCTCAAATAACCTTATCCATTTTTAATAAGTCATAAATCCTTAACTCACACCTTGAAATCACCATTAGGACTTAAAGACCTATTAGGCCTAATTACCTCAAAAACATTTTCTGCAAAGATGAAGCTCATACAACTTGTAGAAACACATTATAGGAAATCACCACATATGGATGGAAACTTCATGACCTTAAATTCATAAAAAATTTCATTATATAACTTCTATTATACTCCAAAAGCTCAATTATACCTCATCAAAAATCTCACTCAGAATTGCCAATTTGCTTAGAACCTAATCAATAGTAATTTAACCTCAAACATCAATATAGGCATTTTCCAACATTATAAATACATGTGTAAAATCCCTATGGAATATATAATACATCACCACTTTATTTAAACCCTTAAAATCTAGGCATAATGACTTAGGAATGTCAATCTTACTAACATAGAAAAAATTTCATAATCCTTAAAAACATAGTCCTGATGAATGTTGTTTTCAACTCCTATAAGGATACTTTAAAGACATTTATGCAAATTAATAGTTAATATATGAATTATATAACATAATATTATATATATATATATCATAATTTATAGTGTCAAATATTGGTCTTGCAGACCAATTTATTAACCTTTACTCGCATAGTCCTTACACAACGAAACAAGCCATATTGGCTTCCATATGTCAACTTCTTATACTAATTATTCACATTATATATAGAATTTATAGATAATATATATCCTAAAAACATAAAAATATTCACTATATATATTAACTTATGAAATAACATCTCAAACTTATCACTCCATCTTGCATACTCAAAATTGTCATTCTACTTTGAGGACCAGTCATGGTGACTAGGATTTTTAGCACCTGTGTGGATATTGTTGTCACTTGAACTTTAAAAAATGAGGATATAGGACAATATTATCTTTTTTTAAGTGATAAAATGTAACTACCTTAGGGTTTTAGGTATCCCTATTAGGAGGTGGATCTCTAGATTAGGGGCTAGCTCCCCTTGATGCATCACTTAAGCTCATATCCTACTTCTAACACTTGGGGATTAAAAGGGATATGTATAAAATTAAATTAAATTAAATATAACTAATGGAGGTGATACACAAAATAATTTTATCTACTCACAACTTTATCATGTACATTGAAGCAAGGATAAGTTGCACATACACTTCATTCAATGTTATTCTCTCCTCTTACATCAATGCTTCAACATGGGGTCATAGAGGTAGCATAGGCAAGGAGGACTAAAAAATAAGAATTTTAAGACAATATATTGGATATAATACTCAATTTCACGTTCATTATCTTTAGACACTTATTTTTGACCTATAAAAGAGATCATAATACACTAGGTACTAATGGAATCAACATGTGAAGGTAAATGGAAATTACACATACGCAAGACTAATACCAAGCATGTACATGTAATTAAATATTTTAATGAGATAAAAAAAATTATTTATTTATCCAAGGAAAAAATTTGGTAGGGTTTAACCATACCAGGTAGAGAGATCTATACAACAGCTAAGAAGGCTTAATTTATAGAAGATGTGGCAAGATAGAGAGAAGGGGAGTCCAAGAGTCACTTGAACATGTGTCAAATTGATAAAATAAGTTAAAAATACATTAAATAGAGGTATGGGGTGATAAATACCATTTCAAGAGTTAAAAATATCATCTAAAATCATTCAAGACCTACAAAATGGTTAAGAAACTCCTTTCCATGCATAAAAAATTGCCCCTCATGATTGGCCTTCCAAAACTACCATAAAACTACAACTGGTCATGTATGATGAATATTATGATTATAATGGATTATTATTAGTTCCACACATGAATTGGTGAGGTCCTAGTGCACTCATGATCATCTAGCCATGCATAATCATCCTTGGCAGTCTCAAAATAGACCATTTCCCTTCACCTCTCACACTTGGCACTTAAAAAATATTTAAACATAAGATATTATACATAAAATAATATGAAACTAATTTTTTCCAAGTTTACATGGCATCAATTACAATAAAAAATACTTAAAATACTTTCCAAATGAAGATTCACCATTTTCTCCAAGTCTTCCCTAGTTAGCTCACTGGATTGGCTGAAAAGAGAGAGATGGTATGCACACTTAGGAGTTTGTAAACTTCATATAATGACCATTAATACTTATAAAAATTCCTAATATTCCCTCAAAAATTTATTTGGTGTCTTGAAACCTTCCCAAAACACAAAAAATAGTCAAAATAAGCCCTATTTTTTCCTATTTCATATAATTTTGTACACCTCCTTACATGTGTGATACCATAAGTGATTAATATATATCTATAGTTTGGTTTCATGGAAATTTAATTTCATTTTGAGGCTCTAATTTCAAGATTTCTCCAATCGAGTCTCTATGGAGGGTTTACAAGGGTTTTGAGTGACTAGCCCTCTTAACATTTGTTCATGAAGGATACACATTATAAATATTTTAAAATATCACTAAGGGATCCTAAAGCACCCTATCCATCTTCCCTAAACACCTCTAAGTATCCATGAATAATCTCATGAAAGTTATGATCTTTCAACTTGACCACTCAAGCTATTTTCAATCATTTTATGAGGGTTTAGGAGCTTGTAAGTCAAAAGATGGATTTTTTTATGATTCTCTTATCCACTGGAGGTTCAAACACCCATATATGCATCACGTGAACATGTTACCATAATTTTAATATCTCTTAAAGACCTAAAGATGAAACCTAACCCCTATTTGGCATTAGGCTTAGACCTTGTCAATAGGCCTACCTACCACTTTAGACTCCACCTGACTCTCTAATGGTTTCTTCTAAATCATGATGTATTAAAAACCTCCAATATGTCTCTATGAATATTATCTAGTAAATTGGAATTTTTTTCCAATCTTGATAATGAATGTGACTCCCTTTTTTGTTCCTTGAGCTTGACTCTTCCCATTGGGTTTGATTGCAACCCCTATTGGCCAAGGCACCCTGTTTGGTTTCCAATCCTATATAAAGGTTATTCATGTTTATATATATATATATATATATATATATATATATATATATATATATATATATATATATATATATTTATGTATGTATTTCAACTCATATAACCCTTTTTACAAGATATCAAGCCCTCTAGTTAATTTTTTGGCTTTCCTTTTCAAGTTTGTAAGGTCTGTGCAAGGGGAAAAGTGCCCCATATCTAAGATAAAATAGGGGGAACTTACCCTATTTTATTAACAAAAATAGTTATTTTATAGAATTATAAAATTTATAAGGGTAATATATACAAATTTTTGGCTATTAACTCCAATAAAATTGTCCCTTACTTGCCTAATCTCAAGATGGACTATGTGTAGGGGTGTTGAATGTTGTTTGAGTTTTCATTAATATGTCACCTATTGTAGGTTTTTTCTATTTTTTGGGGGATTAAAAACATCACTTATAGGATTATTTATGTGATCATCCACCATTTGACCAATTTTGAACCTAATTTTTTTCACTAAATCATCTTTCATCTTCAAAGTTAGGCTTCAATTTGACTTGAGAAAAATTTACCCTTTTTTAGGCCTATTGTAGGTTGATTTGGCTTGTTTTTAAATTGTTAATTATGTTAAAACATTTCTTTTATAATATTATAAATTTCCCCAATGCATATTCCACTTGATCATACCTATATGTTTCATTTAGGACCTAAAACAATGTCTTTGCCTTTTGACTAGGACATATTTTTCTTACAGAGCCTGTTATAAGCCCTTTCATGCATGAAATAAGACTTGGACATGGTGCTTGAATGCCTCTCTAAGTTAATTTCAATAATTTTCCAATGTGATTCTTATTATAACTTTTGTGTTCCCTATCCTTCTCTTAGACTGGCTTCATGCTTTTGACTAAGATAATTGTCCTCAAGGAGACCCTATTGTATGTTGCTTTGGATCATAACCCTATGCTAGATCATAGTTTCCATATGTCCTTGAATCTCATCTTGATCATAAGGATAATTTTCACAAACATGTTTCACTACCTTCACTCCTATCAACCCTTCCCATATACTTGAAGCTCAAAGACTGAGATAAATCATCTACCCCCACCTATAGGTTAACCTCCACATAGTGACAAACTTTCTCATTTGAGTCATGCTTGTGATGCATTTTTGGACCTCTCTTAGAGTATTTGAAGTATTAAATTACAATTTATAACTATAAATTACCTTTGAGAGTCCTAAAACATCAACTAAACATAAAAACTTGGGGTCATTATTTGATTGTTGTTGTAAGTGCTTATTTTCCTTTATTTGAGTATTGAACCCTATAGGTGCTCATAGATTGAAAGCATCACTACTACATCATGAAGAGACTTAAAACCCTTACTATTCATTAATCCTCCATTTGAAATTATGAAAACAATATAAAATCCATATATAAAAGTACATATCTTTTTCAAACTTGAAATTCTACCTTGGTTTTAGGTTGTAATCTAGGACAATGTACATATAGGGGATGCTTGGTATAGAGTGGAAACCATATTCAAACCTTTTGAGGTGATAATTTAGTTTTTAAATGTGTATTAGGTCAATGAGATTCACTCAAGCATGATGGAATCCTACTCCACAACCTAGATGGAAAATTTCCTTTCTTTGCCTCAACCCTGTAGACAACACTACCCTATTTCAATGGTTTTTTACCTCTTTTCAAGATGTTCAAACACTCCTCTCCACTTACCTTTTTGACCTCATTCTTATCCTAGATATTATATGTAGATAGGGATACTAAACCAATCAATTAGGATCATTAGAAACCCTTTTGAATATGATATGCATTCTATCCAAAAACCATGAGGATCTATGTTTTCATTATTTAGGGACAAGAAGCATGAGTACAAATATTTGAACTTCATTTATGTTTCCATACTCCCTTTGCCAAATTATCCCTTCTAAGGGGTTCCTAAACATGCTACCATGTCCTCATAAAACTGCAAGTCACAAGGTGATTCTCCATATTTCAAAACCTTCAAAATACCTCTACACCATCTGCTCAGGCCACCTCTAGGTGGTGATGAATGGTAGCAAACAATGAATATAAGAGATGGATGGAGCATTGTTATGATTGCCTCTATGAAAATTGGATCAACTCAACTTCTCAAAATAATTCCAAATGTATCCAAGAATTTGAAAACATAATCAAGGTTACTTTTAAAACATAATGTTATCATGGAGGCCCCTGTAGGTGCATCTTTCTTAAAAATGTAGATAGTGAGGAAAAAATAGTTAATAAGGTGCATGGTTTAATCCTCATAGTCCCTTATTTGGTCATATATTTCAATCCTATTAATTCAAACATTTGATGCACTTCCAATCCTATATCTTAACATGAAAACCTTCATTTTAGGCACCTATAATAGTTGAGATTGCAAAAAGAATAGTTGGGAGCATATATAAGCCTAGAAAAGGCTTTCCTAAGTGATTGAGATTTAAACAACTAAAATAAGCATGTAAATTTCTTGAATACCATTTAGAAACACCTAAAACACATAAACCCATCAATCCAAAATAATAAAAATTGAGACAAGCTCAAATAGTGACCCCCTCATGGTTGTAAGCCCATAAAAAGCTACCTGGAATGTAATGGATAGTTCATAAAGGAGGAGACACAAAGTTTCAAGTTTTTATTGTGAAAATGAATTCCACTCAGATTAAAATCCACCCAAAGAATCACTCCTCCAAATTCCACCTATACTATCCATAGTGAGTGATTGAACTTGCCCTTCCTTAGCTTGTTAATAGAAAAAAAAATTAAATTCTATTTGAAAACCAAAGAATTTAAAATATTTTGTGGAGTTGAAGAGATACCCCACCATGATTTTAGCTAGAAATCAGATCATGGAGGTCGTACAAGTGCCCAAAAAGGTTTAAAAATAAGGAGAAACTTTCAATTTCTGACTGTAATTGACCCTTGGCTACCATATGACTATTATTTGACATGATCCTAACCTCTTCCAAGTTTAAAATCACCTTGGTGACAAATTTTCCCTCTTGGAAGCTTGTACAAGTCAATTAATAGGCTATAAAGTGGCAAAAAAAACCTTTGTTGCACATGATACATAACAAATGAGCAATTAATGAATTGTAAATACATTGAAACATGATAAATACCATCTTAAGACAAACTGACACAAAATTACCTTTTGACCAACTATTACCAAGGCTTGACCAAGTTTGACTTTGGTTGACTATGCCATTTTAAGGAGAGTGGACTTAGACAAGGACAAGGTCAAGTAAGATAATAGGCTAACATGACACCCAATAGGACCTATGAAACCTTATTCAAAAGTTTCAAATTATAGGGTTTGACCTCATTTGACTAGAAGTCAAATTTTCTCAATAATTTGGTAACTCCTAGGGTAACATGCTTGCCTATGTTAAGGACTAGTAGCCTTATCCTATCTATTGGGGAAGGAAGTCACAATACACTTGGAGACATCAGGACTAGACCTTGAAAATACCATCAAGATATTAATCCTACCTAAAAACACATAAAGGAAATGACAACACACAATAAAGACAAACAAACACACCACTTTTTCTTTTAAGCACTTAGGGGAAAACAAGACACAAATTTAAAGGAAAAAAATATGTACATTCATCTTAATCATACCTCCCTTTTTGGATCAAAAGGGAAGTAGTTCAGGTCTCCTTCCTCACTATATGAGTGAGGATGTCAAGCATGCTTATTCTTAGATGGGATGTTATATGACTCTTGCTTTATCTTTGCTCTTTTATTTGACATGTCATTGAGTGGAGTCATCTCAAATAAGTTTTAAAAGTAGATTAATTCTTCTTAGACTTCAAAGCATGATTCATATTATTGTCCAATCATTTCCTCATGATAGATTGACACATACATGCATGGGACATCTTGTTACAAGTTTACATCTCCTTGAAGGATCTCATCATCCTTTTTAATTGTCATAATCTCTTCAAAATATTCAAGGAGAATTCTATTAGGACCATTTGGAAGTGTTTCTTGTTGACATTCTTCATGGAAACTGGTAGAGGTAGCTGCATGGGTGGATGTAGAGATAAGATCCAAGTCACTTTCAAAAGGCCTAAGATCATCATATATTGCTCCATTATGGTCTAGGCTCTCTTCGTGATGTTTTTATTCAACATATATTTTCTCTCCCACATCTTGAACTTGTTTGTCTATGAGATTAGTCTTCTCACCTTCTTCATACTCTTTGAACATTTATATGTAAATCTACCACATGTCCTCCTTTTGAGACACATCTTCTTACTTGTCATGGCTAGTCAGCTCTAAGGTATTTTTACGTTCTTTGAGAGCTTCAAATTCATTACATATTCTCTCAAATATTTTCCATATATCATTATCCTTTGGCTGGTCTACATCATGAAAAGGAGAGACAAAAAAGGCCATTTCCTCTTCTTCTTTGGAGTCCAAGAGAACTTCTTTCAAGGCATCTTTTCCAACACAAGGGGAATATTCTTTCATATTATCATAACCTAACCTCTCCTCACCATCATTTAGCACTTCTCCATATTCAATATAATATAAGATTTCAATCTCATCCTCCCTTCTAGTGACATCAACATTAGGCACTTCAAAAATAGGAAGCTTGGCCAAAGGGGATTCCCAAGTAGCAATGCAATTCTCAACATTAAGAGGGAAAACTTGATTACTTATAAGGGGTGAAAATATGGGTTCAATAACTTCTTGAGGAGGGGTGGAATGGATTTGAATGATTCCAAATTTCTCTTCCCTAATAGCTTCTCCAATTAAGCATGATTTATTCCTTTCTTCATGAGCTTTCATCACCTCTTTCCATCTTGGGAAGGTAGGTTTGAGGATGTTTTCATGGGGTTTGGAGGCTAATGAAGGTGTGAAGGATATGTTTAGGAAACTTGAATTTTCTTTAGTATTGGTACCTTATACACATTTGAGAATTAAGTTTAGATAGTTCACCTTTAGCTGCCATAATAGATTTCCTTAACATCTAATTTGCTAATTCAATTTCCCTTTCAAGGTGAGCTTCAAAATTCAATCCTTTTTCTTCACAATATCCTCCAAGTGTACCAACCTACTCCACCATGATATCCTCCTTCCCTTGGATACTTTCTTAAATGGGTTTCCAAGAGGAGAAGTTTTAGGGGATGGATAAAGGATTTGGGAGACTTTGAGGTTACCAAGATGGAGTTTGTTCATAAGTTCTCAATCTTTCTTCTAGATGGAAGATCAAACCATAAATATCAAGAATATCATTATAAATACATGGACAATTAGATTTTTCTATATGGATCCATTCCCTTATGACTTGATCCAAAGCATCCCTCACATTCTTAACACAAACACTAGGGATAATTTGACCACAACCATACCTAGTGTCAAGGTCTAACATATAGTCTTGATAACCAATGAGAGTCATTTTTAAACTATCAATGGAATGTCTTAGAGAGGAGATAGGTGGGATTTATGGATCAAAAAATTGGTAAGGCTGGTCATTTAAAACATATGCTTGATGAGGATCATGACAAAGTTGGCCAAGAACTTGTTCATAATTAGGAGGAAGAGGCAAAGCTAGACATAACTCCTCAACTTGTGTTAAAACAAGCTCAAACTTAAAATTATCCATGAATTACTCAAAAAAAGAGTATAAAACAAGATAAAAACTTTCAATATGTATACATGGACTACTCAACCAATAGATATGTACTTGAAATCACCATTGGTGCTTAGTGAATTACCTCCAAAGGCTGGTATCTTAAGGACACCAAAACTTCTTAAGGAATGGACCTATAGTCCCATTGGGCATGCCAAAAACTATTGTCACTTGAACTTGAACCCAATGAGTGTTAGTGTAGGTTTTTATTTTTCCCTAGTATTTAGTTAGGGAAATTATATATTTGTGCATACATGGAGTTTTCCTACATTCATGGGATAGGCTAGCTTATGTGGAGATGTGTGTCATAGATGTCTCATAGGTGTCATAAGAATGTCATAAGTAACTCCCTTTGACTAGTTATTCTAGGTATGGGAGTTACTTCTCTATTCTTAGTACCTTGTCACCACCTTTCATGGAGTTATAGTCTATTCTTGGGGTGCTTTGACCACCTTTTGTGGAGGAGTTACTTACGTGCTCTCTTATATGTATTCTTCACTTTGGCCATCCTATGTTAATGGAATATTGGCTTTTATCCAAATTGTCTATTCAATTGTCTCTTGTTTGATTTCATTTACTTTAGCATTTTATGGTATTCACTTGCTTCATCCTGTGTAACCATGAATCATGCATCCTCATTATTTGGACCTTGGTGAATCCTCTAATATGGTATTAAAGCCACCATGGTAACTATTTGTCTATTTTGTTATTGCTTTCATTGAAATCTAGAGCTTTGTTAAGGCATTTTTTTAGTGAAATTTGAAAAATTTTGGGAGATATTGCTAGTTCTCTATTCTCTTGTTCCTTCCTTGGCTTGTTTGGTCTCTCCATATACATGCAGGCAAGATTTTGCAAGATCTAATAATCTTGTTTCTATCAATCAGCTTGCATATTTTGTGTTTTAATCAGAATTGTAGGTTGGCATATGCCTTTGCAATCTCTTGGTAGCTAATTCTATCTTTGCATGCCATTTTTTGGTTACTGGGGTCATTTTTTCTAGGTAAAGGCATTTATTTTACACTAGATCTGCATCTTTTGTACATCAGCAAGAAAAATGCCTTCTGATTTTTATTCGTAGCCCAGAAAAACCATCTGGGTATCTTTCAATTTTTGCATACATTTTGTATACATTGTAGAAATGCGTTCAGAAAGCTACAACAAGACCCCTCTTCGTTGGCAGTTGCAATTTCAAAGGCAGTTTTCAAATGCTCCATTCTTGCTCATATGGACTCCTTTTCCAATGATTTTTTGTTTTTTTTTGGCTATTTTTCCATGCTCTATGCACTAGTGTAGATGTCTTTTTTATTATGATGCTAATATTTTTTAGAAATAGTAGATTCTCAATTTTGACATTGCATAGTTCTCATTTTGGGAACTTCAGAGGATCATAACTTTCACATAAGACCTCGTATCAAGATGATTATTATTTTGAAAGTGCATTATGTTTTGAGTAGATCACAGTGGTGCTGTTTATTTCTCTGGATATTATGTCAAAGTTGTATTTTTAGCATATGCTCTTCATGAGGGTTTTATAATGCATTGAAATCAAGACCACGTAGTATTTCTTGCTACTGGTAGTTGTAAATGCACTAATATAAAGTGCCAAATCATTTTTTTTGGGGGGGTTCTTTGATTGAGCAATATTTAAGTTTTTTTAAACCTTGTATATTCGATTGTCGAAGACGAAGGGTGAGGCCTGGGTTGGTAGGAGGCCAATTCCCTCTCATAAAGACCACATTTGGATTCCTCACTTTGTACTGAGTCTAATGAGTGATTGGAAGGCCACTTTCTCTCTCAAAATAGGCATTTTTTTAATGTTTTAGTGTTGTTTTTTGTAAAAACACTAGTTTATGGGAAATTAAATCTTTAATATATTGCAAATAGTAGCTCAGATTCGGGTACCATTTTTTACAAAAGTGTTTTTATTTCAATTCTCCATAGCGTAGGCTTGTTATTTGTTAAAAATGCACTAGTTTATAAAGTGCCTAAAATTTGGGTCTCCTGGGATGCATTTTCGACTGAGTCCGACGTCCTGTTTGCTTAAAATCTTGCACTAATTGCTCTAAGATGAATTCTCAACTTAGCCCAACGTATTTTGAGTGTGCACTTTCATATTTTATGGGCCTCAACATTTTAGGGGGTGTGATTACTTTTTAGCACTTGCAATCTTTGCTTCAATTCTCCTTTTTGCATAATTTCACAACTTGCAATCAACACAACTTCACCTAAATTCAGCTTAAAATAGATTATTTTCAACTTAAACCCCTAACACCCTTCAAATATTATGAATGGAAGGTTAAAATGTCAATCATTCTTAGAATCAAAGGGTTGTATAAGATCACCATGGGTACTAAAGTAGAACCTAGAACTGATGCTGAAAAGGTCAAGTGGTACAATCATAGTGATGAAGCCTATGGATTACTGAGCTTTTATGTGTCTCTAAAACTTCTCTTCCATTTAGAAACCTCAAAGACTTCCAAAGACATATGGGACACCCTAGAAACCTTATTTGGGAAGCTTGATGAGATGAGAGGTCATGAACTCAAAAACAAACTCATAAGTCTAAGTCTTAGCAACTTTGACACCCTACAGGACTTATTCACTAAGTTTAAGGCCCTTAGATTAAAATTGAAATAATGTGGGATAGATAATAAATATGATCAACTCATCCTTTCTATTCTCGCTAAGTTAGGTCCAAGCTATTCAGTCCTTGCCTCCACTTTCCATGCCACAAAAAGTGCCCTTGGCACTACATGGAAAATGCCTTCTTTAGATTCATTCATTGCCAACTTGACTAGGGAGCAAGATAAGCTAATTCAAATAGGCAAAATGAATTCTACTCAACCCTAAGCTTTGATAGCTGGAAATGGTAAGGATAAGACTTCAACAAAGGAGAAGAAGAAAAAGAATAAGGACTAGGAGAAGAAGAAAGAAAACAACAATCCTGCCAAAAACAACACTGGGTCTTCCTCCTCTAATGCTAAACCTAAGAAATAGAAGGTTAAGTGTGCCTATTGTAAATAGACAAGGCATGATGAACACAAATTCATGAAGAAACAAATAGATCACCTAACTCATCTTCTAGAGAAGCACAACATAGGTGTTCATGAGTCCATCAAGCATAATTCATCTACCCAAGATTCTACTAAGGCAAAAGGCAAGGGTAAGGAGAAAGAAAAGGGCAAGGTCCTTGTAGCTATAGTAGCTTCTACATCTTCATGGGTCATTGAATCAGGTGTTTTTCACCACATGGGCTCTTCCCTAGTTGAGTTTTCATCTTTAAAGCCTTGTAGCATGACTTCAATTAGTTTGGGTGATGACACATCAGTTTTGGTTACAAGGAGAGGGTTAGCTGAAATGGAAGAAGGAACATTCAGTAATGTTCTAAGTGTTTCTTCTCTTTCAACTAATCTCCTATCAGTGTACCAAATCACTCACATTGGTTGGGGCATGAGAGTTGAGTTTTCACTAGATTCAGTGGCTATCAGGGAGTTGCATAGTGATACTATAGTGGCAATGGGTAGGGCTGATCACCAAGCAAGGTTATACACCTTCTCACATTTTACACCTGATTCTTCTCCAAAAGCATTGCTGACTCATTCAGATGGAGTTATAAAATTATGGCATGAGCGGTTTGGCCACCTTAACTACCACTACCTTAAGCAACTTTAAAAATATGACATGGTCATTGGCTTGCCTCGTGTCCAATTCTCAAAAGGACTTTATGAGGGGTGATCCCTTGAGAAGCATCTTGAAGCAAAATTTGACAAAGGCAAAGCTTGAAGAGATTTACAACCTTTTGAGTTAGTCCACAGTGATGTATCAGGACCCTTTCCCAAACCATCTTTCACAAGGGCCAAGTACATCCTCACTTACATTAATGATTTCTCTAGGTACACTTGGATATATTTTCTCAAACAAAAGTTTGAAGTGTTTGAAAATTTTCTAGACTTCAAGACTCTTGTTGAGAAATAAAGTGAGAAATACATCAAGGTTCTTCAAATTGATAATGGAGGGGAGTATGTTAGCAATAGGTTTAAGCAGTTTTACACCATAGAGGGGATTGATTTGCACTGCATAGTCACTTACAATCCTTCACAGAATGGGGTTGTAGAACAAAAAAATAGGTTCTTGAAAAAGTTGGGTAGCTGTATGATTCACTCCAAATCCTTATCACCACAATACTTGGGTTGAAGCCATTAATTGTGCTTACTACATTCAAAATAAGGCTCCTCACAAAGCTTTGAAAGGGATAACACCATTTGAAGCTTGGCATAAAAGGAAACCTGATGTTGAGCACCTTAGGGTTTTTAGATCCCCAACCATGGCTTACATACCAAAGAAGAAATGTAAAGCTATGGAATGTCAATCCAAGCCTTACATCTTTATAGGATATCTGGATGGTATTAAGGGGTATCACCTTCTAGATCTGACCATTCATGAGTTGTTCATTGAGAGAAGTGTTCATTTTTAGGAGAGTCTTAGAGACTCAACACTTGGCACTTCTTCTCCTTCATCAGATCTACTTCTTCATGATGATTCTTCATCAGATTCAGATCAACCATAGCATGTTCTTAAGCCAGAGACATATTCTTCTTTTTGAGTTTAGATAGTGAGGATAGTGATGTCACATCATTCACCTCTAGTCAATTAGAGGATGAGGAGTTAGGACTTGACTCACCCACTTCTGGGCCACTTTGGGCCAGACAGACACTTGAGAGTATTGGCACTTGTGTAGGAGATCCTGCAGATGACAAATGTATTAGGGGGATTTTTAGAGAGATCCACATGCCTTCTTTGCTTTAGTTTCAAATCCATGGACTTTTTGAGAGGCATCAAGGGTACCTGAGTGGGATGGTGCTATGGAGGAAGAATATTCTTCCTTAATCAAAAATTACACTTGGGATTTGACTTCACTACCTAAGGGAAGGAAGATGGTTTGATGTAGGTGGATATATTAGACCAAGTTTGTAGCAGATGGGTTGGTTGATAAGTACAAGGTGCAATTCATTGCCAAGGGTTTCTCACAGGTGGTAGGCATTGACTACTCAGAGACCTTTGCACCCATTGCAAAGATGACTTCTATTTGACTCACCTTAGCTATTATCACTGCACATGGTTGGGATGTGCACCAGATGGATGTGAAGAGTGTCTTTCTTCATGGAGACCTAGAGGAGGAGATTTACATGGAGTAACTACCAGGATTTGTTCAAGATTATTCCTTAGTATGCAGGCTTAGGAAATCTATCTATGGCCTCAAACAGGCCCCCCAAGCTTGGTATGCCAAGATGGATTCTTTCCTTCTCATAGCGGGTTTCACTAGGTGCCATTCTGACCTTAATGTCTACTTTTTGCAGTAAGATGATTCACTCCTGATTTTGGTTTTATATGTTGATGACCTTTTGATCAACAGGAGTTCTTCATCAACTATTATAGTGGTGAAGGCATCTCTCCAAGATAGATTTGACATGATAGACTTGGGTTTGTTGCACTAATTCCTTGGCATCGAGATCTCACAATCAGATTCAAGGATTTCTCTTGCACAACCTAAGTATGCTCTTGATTTATTGTCTTGATTTCACATGGCTAATTACAAGCCATCTCTTACTCCCTTTCTATCAAGAGTCAAGCTTGAGGCTAACTGTTATTCACCATTAATTAATGCCACTTGGTATTGACAACTTGTTGGCAGTCTCATCTACTTGACTCAAACCAAGCCCAACATATCATATGCAGTGGGACTTGTCTCTAGATTTATGCAAGAACCTCATGAGCTACATTGTAAAGTAGCTAAGAGGATCTTGCATTACATACAAGGTTCACATAGATATGGGATTCATTATAGATTTGGCATAGAGGTTGACTTGGTTGGATATACAGATTCAGACTGGGTTGGCAATTCACAGACTTGCAAGTCCACTTTTGGTTACAGTTTCTCTCTAGGTTTTGGTCTTATCAATTGGTCTAGCAAGGAGTAGAATGCTATTGCTATACCATCTATAGAGGTAAAGTATAGGGGAGTTGTTAATGTAGCTACTAAGGCTATTTGGGTTTAGGGGATTCTTTCTAAGTTTGGCATTCTTATCAAGTAGCCCACCATCTTTTATTGTGACAACTAGAGTACCATTTAGATTTTCAAGAATCTGGTTTAGCACCAGTGGACCAAGCACATAGAGATTCACATGCATTTCATTCAGGAGGATTTCATAGTCACGTCATTGACTTAATCTTTTGCTAGTCTTCGGAGTAGGTTGCAGACATCTTCACCAAACCTTTCACCAAGAGCAAGTTCATTCATTTATGAGCTCTTCTTGGGGTGTGGTCTACATCTACAATAGCATCATCTTCAAGGGGGCTTTCTAACCTTTTCATTTATTTATGTCTCTCTTTTTTTTTTTGGGTGGGGGGGGGGGGGGGGGGGGGGGGGGTTTCCTACGGGTTTTCTCCTTTTCTCTATCTTATGGGAGATTGATTTTGTACATGGGTATCTCATTAGGCCTAGTTGTTGGGACCCATTTTATATTTCCACACTACCCACCTAAGCTATGCTTATGGTGGGTGTTAGTGTAGGTTTTTATTTTTCCCTATTATTTAATTAGGGAAATTATATATTTCTGCATACATGGAGTTTTCCTACATTCATGGGATAGGCTAGCTTATATGGAGATGTGTGTCATATATGTGTCATAAGTGTCATAAGAATGTCATAAGTAACTCCTTTTGACCAGCTATTTTGGGTATGGGAGCTACTTCTCTATTCTTATCACCTTGTCACCACCTTTCATGGAGGAGTTACAGTCTATTCTTGGGGTGCTTTGACCACCTTTTGTGGAGGAGTTACTTACTTGCTCTCCTATATGTATTCTTCACTTTGGCCATTTTATGTTAGTGGAATATTGGCTTTTCTCCAAATTTTCTATGCAATTGTCTCTTGTTTGATTTCATTTACTTTAACATTTTGTGATATTCACTTGCTTCATCCCATGCAACCACAACTCATGCATCCTCGTTATTCAGACCTTGGCAAATCCTTCAATAATGAGGAGATGGGAAAAGCTTCTTCTCTTTAAATTGAGAAAATGGAACCACCTCAAAGCTATGGGTATCCCTATTAGGAGATGAATCTCTAGATTAGGGGCTAGCTACCCTTGATGCATCACTTAAGCTCATAACCTACTTCTAACACTTGGGGATGAAAATGGATAGGGATAACATGAAATTAAATATAACTAATGGAGGTGATACACCAAATGTTTTTCACTACTCACAACTTCATCATGCACTTTGAATCAAGGATAAGTTACACATACACTTCATTCAATGTTATTCTTCCCTCTTACATCACTGCTTCAACATGGGGTCATAGAGGTAGCATAGGCAAGGAATTATAAACAATAGGAATTATAAGACACTCTATTAGATAGAATTCTCACTTACACATGCATTCTCTTTAGACAATTCTTGTTGACTTGTAAAAGAGATCACAATACACTAGGTACCAATGGAATCAACATGTGAAGGTAAATGTAAATTATACTTGCACAAGAATAATACCAAGCATGTACACTTAATAAAATATTTAAATGAGGTAAAACACTTTTATTTATTTATCCAAGTCAAAATTTTGGCAGGGATTTTCCATACCATGTAGAGAGATCTATACAATATCTAAGAAGGCTCAATTTATAGAAGATGTGGGAAGATAGAGAGAAGGGGAGTCCAAGAGTTACTTGGGCATGTGTCAACTTGCTCAAATCAGTTAAAAATTCATGTGAGAGAGGGATGGGGTGATCCATTCCATGTTAGGAGTTAAAAATATCATCTAAAATCATTGAGCACCTATAAAATAGTTAAAAAAACTCCTTTACATGGACGAAAAACTATCTCTCATGATTAGCCTTCCAAAACTACCCTACAACTACAATTGACTAGGTTTAATGGATGTTCTAATTAGGAGGTGTTACTATTAGGTCCACACATGAATTTTTGATGTCTTAGACCACTCATGATCATCTAGCCATGCATAATCATCCTTGGTAATCTCAAAATAGCCAATTTCTCTTCACCTCTCACACTTAGAACTTAAAAAATCTTTAAACCTGAAATATTACATCCTTGGTAATCTCAAAATAGAAAATTTCCCTTCACCTCTCACACTTGGAAATTAAATAATATTAAATGCATGTTTTCCAAGTTTCTATAGCATAAATTATAATAAACAAGACTTAAAAGACTTTCCAAATGAAGATTCACCATTTTCTCCAAGTCTTCCCTAATTGGCTCACTGGAATGGTTGAAAAGAGAGAGATGGTAGGCACACTTAGGAGTTTATAAACTTGATATAATGAACATTAATACTTATAAAAATTCCTAATATTCCCTCCAAAAGTGATTTGGTGTCTTGAAACCTTCCCAAGCCTACAAAACACAAAAAATAGTCAAAATAAGCCCTGTTTTACCCTATTCTGTACAATTTTGTACACCTAATTGCATGTGTGATATCCTAAGTGATTCCTCTATGTATTATAGGTGGTTTCATTTCACTTTCATTTCATCTAGATTCTCCAATTTCAATCTTTCTCCAATTAGGTCTCTATGGAGGGTTTACAAGGGTTTTGAGTGACTAGCCCTCTTAACATTTATTCATGAAGGATACACATTATAAAATATTAAAATTACACTAAGGGCTTCTAAAGGACCATCTCAATCTTGAATAAACACCTCTATTTCCCCATTCATAAGCTCATGAAATTTCTAAACTTTCAACTTGACCACTCAAGCCATTTTCATTCATTTTATGAGGTTTTAGGAGCTTGTAAGTCAAAATATGGCTTTCTGATGATTGTTTTATCAACTAGAGGTTCAAAAACATGTATATTCATCCCATGAACATGTTACCATAATTTTAATATCTCCTTAAGAGATAAAGATGAAACTTGACCCTTGTTTGGCATTAGCCTTAGACCTTGCCAATAGGTCTGCCTGCCACTTTAGACTCCACCTGACTCTCCAATGGTTTTTCCTAAATCATGATGGCTTTAAAACCTCCAATATTCCTCTATTAATATGATCCAAGTAATTGGAAATTTTTTTCAAGCTAGATAATGAATGTGGCTCCCTTTTTTGTTCCTTGAGCTTGACTCTTCCCATTGGGTTTGACTACAACCCCTGTTTCCCAAGGCATATTTCTTGGTTTCCAATCTTATATAAAGGTTATTCATTTTTTTTTTTTTAATGTATTTCAACTCATATAATCCTATTTATAATATATCAAGCCCTCTGGTTCATGTTTTGGCTTTCCTTTTCAAGTTTGTAAGCTCTGTACAAGGGGAAAAGTGTCCCCTATCTAAGATAAAATAGGGGGAACTTCCCCTATTTACCTAAAAAAACCAATTATTTAAGAGGATTATTAAACTTCCAAGGGTAATCTATACCAATTTTGGGATTCTAAATCCAAGCACAAGGTCCCTGACTTGCCCAATCTCAAGACTAAACTATTTAGGATGGACTGTGTGCAGGGGTGTTAAATGTTGACTGAGTTTTCATTAATTTGTCACCTGTTGTAGTTTTTTATCTTTTGGTGGGGATTCACAACATTAATTGAAAGATTATTTAGGTGATCATCTGCCATTTGGCTAATGTTTAACCTCATTTTTTTCACTAAATCATCTTTCATTCTCAAAGTTAGGCTTCAATTTGACTTGAGACAAATTTTCCCTTTTTAGGCCTATTATAGGTTGCTTTGGCTTTTTTTGAACTTGTTCATGATGTTAAAATATTAATTTTAACATATTCTAAAGTTCCCCAAGGCATATGCCACTTGATCATACCTATATGTTTCATTTAGGACCTAAAACAATGCCTTTGGCTTTTGACTAGGACATATTTTTCTTAGAGAGCCTACTGTAAGCCCTTTCATGCATGAAATAAGCCTTGGACACAGTGTTTGTATGATTCTCTAAGTTAATTTCAATAATTTTATAATTTTATTCTTATTATAAATTTTGTGTACCCTATTCTTCTATTAGACTGGCTTTATGCTTTTGACTAAGATAATTATCCTCAAGGAGACCCTGTTGTATGTTGCTTTGGATCATAACCTTGTGTTAGATCATGGTGTTCAAATGTACTTGAATCTCCTCTTGATCACAAGTAAATTTTTCAAAAAAAAATCACTACCTTCACTCCTATCAACCCTTCCCATATATTTGAAGCTCAAATATTGAGACAAATCATCTAACCCTACATGTAGGTTAAGCTCCATACAATGACCTATTTTCTCATTTGAGTCATGATTATGATGTGTTTTTAGACCTCTCTTAGATTCTTTGAAGTCACAAATTACAATATATAACTATAAATTACCTTTGATAGTCCTAAAACATCAACTAAACATCAAAATTGGGGGTCACTATTTGCTTGTTGTTGTAAGTGCTTATTTTCCTTGCCTAAGTATTAAACCCTATAGGTGCTCATAGATTGAAATAATCACTATTACATCATGAAGAGACTTGGAACCCTGATCATTCCATACTCCCTTTGCTAAATTAGCCCTTCCAAGGGGATCCTAAACATGTTACCATGCCATCATAAAAATCCAAGTCACAAGGTGATTCTCCATATTTCAAAACCTTCAAAAGACCTCTACACCATCTATTCAAGCCACATGTAGGTGGTGATGAATGGTAGCAGATAGTGAATACAAGAGATGCATGGAGTATTGTTATGATTGCCTCTATGAAAATTGGATCAACTCAACTTCTCAAAATCAATCCCAATGTCTCCAAGAAGTTTAAAACATAATCAAGGCTATTGTTAAAACATAATGTTATCATGGAGGCCCCTGTAGGTTCATCTTTCTTATAATATATAGATAGTAAAGGAAAAAATAGTGAATAAGGTGTATGGTTTAAGCCTCATAGTCCCTTCTTTGTTCATCAAGTGAAATCCTATGACTTTAAACATTTGAGGCACTTCCAATCCTATATCTTAATGTGAAAGCCTTCATTTCAAGCACCTGTAATAGTTGAGATTGCAAAAATAATAATTGGGAGCATATATAATCCTAGAAAAGGCTTTCCTAAGTTCTTGATATTTCCAAAACTAAAAGAATCATGTAAATTTATTTAATATCATTTATAAACACTTAAAACACATAAACCCATCAATCCAAAACAATAAATATTGAGACAAGCTCAAACAGTGACCCCCTCATGGTTGTAAGCCCATAAAAAGTTTCCTGGAGTGTAATGGATTATTAATAAAGGAGGAAACACAAAATTTCAAATTTTTTTTATGAAAATTAATTCCACTTAGATTAAAATCCACCCCTATAATCACTCCTCCCAACTCCACCTGTACGGTCTATAGTGGGTGCTTGAACTTGCCATTCCTTAGCTTGTCAATGGAAAAAGAAGAGAAATGAGTTGAACCTGAAAATTTTTACATTATATTTGAAAAAAAAGAATGGAAAAGATTTTTTGGAGGTGAATAGACACCCCACCACGTTTTTGGTTGAAGGTTATATCATGGAGGCCGTACAAGTACCCAAAAGGGCCTAAAAACAAGGAGAAACTCCCATTTTTTTACTATAACTAACCCTTGGCTGCCATCTGACTATTATCTAAAATTATCCTATCTTATTCCACGTTTAAAATCACATTGGTGATAAATTTTACCTCTTTTAAGTTTATACAAGTTAATTAATAGGCTATAAAGTTGCCAAAAGACCCTTTTTTGCACATGAGACATAACAAATGACCAATTAATGACTTGTAAGCACATTTAAACATGATAAATACCATCTTAATACAAATTGACACAAAATTACCTTTTGACCAAGTCTTGACCAAGTTTAACTTTGGTTGACTAGGTCATTTCAAGGAGGGCGAGATGAGACAAGGACTAAGACAAGGTCAAGTAAGATAATAGACTAACATGACACTCCATAGGACCTATGAAACCTTATTAAAAAATTTAAAATGATATTGGTTGACCTCATTTGAATATAATTCAAATTGGTGAACAGATAATTTTAGGGACTCTTGTTGTATGTGTATGATCTTATGAGATAATTATGTAACTCTCATATATATATATATATATATATATATATATATATATATATATATATATATATATATATATATATATCATGGTAAAGGGACAACATTGGTTTTGGAGACCAATCTCATAATCTTACCTAATCACTATCCTATCTGCATAAGAGAGTTCAAATCATGAGCAACATTCTCAACATATCCATTAAACATCAAATCATCTAAACAACATGAATGTGTACTATAGGTCTTGAACAAAAACCCCATTCAATTTGATCCATTCCTAATCCATGACAACTCATATCTAATCTCATTCCCACTTTTGCCTATTATTCTCATTGTCTTCCTCACTATGCCTTTTTAGTGATAGGTCAACTTCCATGACTAGTTTAGCATATTTAAAGTATGAAAACTACTCAAAAACCACCATGTGCAAAAAATAAGAGTCTTGAAATTCTCCTTACATCCATTCATTTATTTTGGTCAACACAATTTTTGAGAATTACATATACTTCTTTATAAATATGCATGTAATTGATCATTTTCTCTCTCTTCTCTCTAATCAATGCCACTTAGAGGTGACTGAGAGAGTTGACTCCAAGATCCAATCATCACACTAACTTTTCCAAACCATTATAATCAAATTTAAATCACATCTTCCATATGGGTCATTATTAGGGATTTAAAGCACTAAAAACCTATTTATACTCTTAGAAGTCATTCTTAAAGGATTTCCCTTCAAATCCAAAACCAATTCTAGAAAAACACACCTAGGACCCTTACCCAACTACCATGGACTACTTAATACCCCATGCATAGGTTACATATGCCAACGAGCATTAGAACATCCTTATCGAGTCTTCATCTCTCCATTATACACACACAAGAGACCTTCAAACTCATTTTGATGTTTTATCTTTCAATTTAGGACCTCAAAATACACCAACATACTTGAAACAACATTTCAACCTTGAATCTATTCTCACATGAGATCACAAGCCTTCAAACCTGATCATGATACCTCATTTTGCCACCTAGGGTCAAATGACTAAGTCCATGAGAAGACCACTAAATAAGAACTTACCCCTTTGGCTCACTCTAAGAGTCATGTGATTGACTTATCACATTTAAAACATCTTAGAACACTACATTTCACAACTTCAAGCTTATACACATCCATATCACCACCATCATGCCTCTATAAGCCATATACATACTTAAGAACTAGTCTATGAAATAGACCTACTAGGCACCATACCATTTTGAGATCTTCAAAATACCTTTTGAAGCTTATTACTAACCTCCAAACATCTAAGATAGGATCCACAACATCTCTCATCATTCTTTTTTGACCAAGTCTCTTTAAAGCATATAGTTCATTACCCAAGACTAAACTAGCCTTATTGAACACACAAGACATGAATACAATATATATCTCTAAACTCATGAAGCTCTAAATATATTCACTAAAGGCATAAAACTTATATTTCCTCAAATGACTTCACATACCTATAACCACTCATTTCACCATACCTCACTATGCTTCACAAGACACTCCATTAGATCACTCAAAGCCACACTCGCAATCTCAAATAATCAACCTCATACCAAATACCATATTCACCTTCTTGTGAACCAACACTTGACCTCAAACTTCTTTTGACATCAATGACTCCATTATATGACATCAAAGATAACTCTCACTTGACTGATTCTTCTTGGCATCAATGACAACGTTCAACAATCCTCCCCTTTATCAATGATGGAAAACTGCATTGATGTTAAACCATAAATGAACTACTAATTCTAAAAATACACTACTATCAATATGTTTAGTCTCTCTTAGACTGATCAAGTTCATCAGGAACTTTATCTTATAGGAAATTTGACCATCAAAAACTTTCTCCCTCTTTTTCATACCAACAAGGTATTAACAGATCCTTAGCATATACACAAAAATCACCAATGAGATGATATTAGAAACTCTCCTTAAGCTCATATCTATTTAAGTGGAAAAATATTCAACGTAGAGCTCCTCTTAAGAACATGCATGCCTTCTCCAAAGGACCTCAAAAACAAGAACATTCATCTTCCTTGACATGATTTATATGAATCACGCTCTTGACAATCTTTATTTTGTCTTTAGGACTCCAACATACCTTCTTGGCACTCCACCACCTGAGTTATTCTATTAGAACTTATAAAACACATGACCTATCTCAACAAGCTACCTTCAGAGAAATCAGATCACAATATCACTCACTAATTCATCATACTTCTAACATCAACTGAAATCAAATTCAAAAACAAGGGTCTTGATTTCAAATAGATACTTATCTCAAATTGATCAATCTCCCTCATAAATAGCCTTCCTCTTTGACACTAGTGGTAAAGAGACACCTATAGCAACATGCCCTTGATACCAACTGAATAAACTTCCCTTCTTCACAACTCTCAATATGGAACTTTGAAACATCTCATATACCAATTGTTAACATTTTAACCTCAAAAACCTGATGTCAACCTTAGATATTTCACCATTATATATCTCAATTAAATATCTTTAACTAGTATCCATTACTCTTAATAACTTCTTGGTATACATCACTGCTTGATACATATAGATGTGTAACATAGACAACATGGAATCTTTTTAAGATGAAACCTTCTTTGGTAACAACATAACTCTTGGAGCAGATAAGACACTTGATCAGCTCCCACTACCAGCTTCAAATGACTAAATAATGTCTCCATGAAGCTTAATATATATAACCCATTCCATAGGTCTCTAAAAACAACATTAACTCAAGAGATTCTTAGATCTCCAATCCACTTTTCTCAGCCATCTTGCAATCATGAGACTAATAGTCCCTGTTGGTCAAAATTGGCTTACATTAAAAAAATTTGCCTATCTAGTGCTACACCTTATTTAAATAGGTACATAATACAATGAGCCAAAAAAAGATCATTTGGATCTAAAATACACCAAAAGTGCGTTAAGTTATTTGATGAGCCTTCAAATAGAAATTTTAAAGGTTAAGTGAGACTTTTTAAAGAACTAAATTTGTTTTTGACTTCTTCCACCTATTTTTGGAAAATTTTACCCCTTTAAACATTTTTGAGACCAGTATAAGTCATTTGGAGAGGAGCAGAGATGTTTGAGTATAGAAGAATGTAGTTTTGTGATTCTTTGAGGCATGGTTGAACAGTTTTTTGTGGGTTTTGCTTAGTATATTAGTTTAATTGTATTTATTAATCATATATGGTGTTTATAATGGCCTCCCCAAGGCCTTTACAATTATTTTCAGGTGTGAAGATCATCAAATATACAAATTCAGGCCCTTAGCCTATGATGCACAAGCTTGAAAGAGGGCCTTCAATGAGGTTTCTGCCTAGTTACACTCTCGTCAAATTATATGGGAGGTTTTTATGGTTTTTTCAAGTCTAATACATCATCACACACCCTCCCCAAGAGTTTCCAAGCTATTATCATAGGTTCTCTAGTTCATCGCCCTTTCAGGCCTATGCATTTACCATGCTTAGGAAGGCATTTCTTGGTTTCCACATCTGTGAAATAAACTAGGCCTCCAAATTTTACATTGAGTATCATTATATCCCCCTCAAATTTAATCATACACTTTTCTAGAGTTTCATATTTTCAAGAGCTCAAAAAGGCCAAAATTCAATCTTAAAGCTCACAAGCCTAAAATAAGCCTAATTGGAGAGAGAAAAGGGGAAAATAAGTGCACTTAACTTGGGATTTGGGTCATGAAACGACTCATACAGCTTAATGATCCAAATGGGTTGTCAAATATATTCTTATTTTACTAATTTCAAGTCTATATTGCTCCCAACTAGGAGCTTTGCATTAAAATAGGGCTACAACAAGATAGTGCTATTTAGAGCCTCAAGAATGAAAAGAAGTGTTGGAGAGTGAATGAGATGACCAAGAGAGTTGGAAAAATACCAATTATTATATTATAATACACTTCAATAATTATGTTTTCTTCATCAAGGTTCAATCAAGTTTTGAGGGTTTTGAGTAAAGTTGTCATTCTCCATTAATGGCAGCTAATAAAAGTTGCAGGTCTAAATGCCCTACAAAAGTATGTTAAAAGTGTATTTATATCCCTAAAAAATAATAAATAATTTTTATTATGATCCACATGACATCATGGCAGCACCTACGGAGTTCAAAAGAGGGAGCCTAAACTAGCTTGAGACCACCATGCACACCTTCAAGCTTGAAATATACATATCTTATAAAGCTAATTCCAAGAAATTTTGGTGCATCTAGAAGTTTAAATGGGAATAAAATGATCCAAATACATCATCCTAAAAGTCCTAATCATTTTTAATTACCATTAAATGCCTCAATCAATATGGAGAGCAAGAAACTTATCTTAGGCCTTAAGAAGCCTCTGCCCACTCACAGGTGGCCAAACAAGTTTTTGCCATAAATTAATAGTCTAAACAATGGATTGAGATATTATAGGCATGATAATGGCGTTTCAAACATTCAATAAAGTTTCCAATTCTTTCCAAACTAAATTTTGGTGTTTTAAGCCAAAATGCACTCTCTTGGCCAAGCATACAATTAGGAGCTCAAGATGAATTTTAAAATACATAGTACGTGCTCCATACGTTTAATTTGAATATTATATTTTATTATGGGTTGTATGAGGTTTTATACTTCATTTTTAAATAATTTAGTAATTCATTAAGGCTCACAACTCTATGAGTAATCGTTGAGTAAAACCCTTCTTAAACCCTCACAACTTGGTTTTGGGAGAATTTTTGAATCTTTTGAGATTTTTTATATTAATAAATATGGTTTGAGATATTATGGGACAAATTTAACCTTTATACACCTTCCTCCATCAAATTTTAGAGGTAAAAAATGAAAAAGTACAAGTTGGCCAAATTTAGGGTTTTGGCATGCAAATGTAAACAGTAAAAAAAAGCATTTTTAAGGCACTTAAAGGATTGAATGATAAAATATAATTATTTTAAAATTATAAATTAAAAACCAATGAGGTATTTATGCCTCATAAATCTCAATATATTCCTTTTTCTCTCTTCCTAGGTTTCTTGCTTCTCATTTTTTGAGTGTGTAGCAGGGCCAAATTAGTGATTTTGGATATTTTTATTAATTTAAAATTGCCAATAAATGATTTAAATAGTTTCATGGGTCCATATTTTTCCTAATTAAAAATTAATGGGGTATTTGGACCTTACATAACTCAATAAAATGATAAAACTTAGAGCTACACATGTTCAGAAATGAGACAAGGCAAGTTTAGACAACCCCAAAAGATTCATATCTTGAATTGTACTCAATGAAATTACTTGAAATATTACATGAAGGTATATTTTTATGTCCTTAAATTTTTATAATTTTTTTCATTCCCATAATATACTTTAGGATAGATAAAATTTCAAATTATATGTCTACTAAAGAAGCATTTCAAGGATTCTCACTTGCTTGCTCACACATGGAGTTGGAATTGAGTGTTTCAAGTCAAATTAAGATCTATTTTATTTTTAGGTTTTTTAAATCATATATTATATTTTAAAATACTATTTATACCCATTATATTCTTAAATTATTAATATCCACCAAGTTATAAGCTCTCATGGTGCTTTTCAGGCTCAAAATGGCCTAGAAAAGATCATAATTGCAAGTCTAATAGAGGTATCCACCATTCTTTTAGGTATTTAAGGAATCCTAAAACTTAATTTTAATCCCTATATGAATTTTATGTAGGTATATAAGTCTTATACATGTCCCAAGATGGCTATCATGGTGTCAAGATGACTTTGAATGGGAGTTTTATAGCAACCAATGAAGAAAGGTTTGAGCTTGAAGACCTACATTAATGGAGTCCAAAATATTTTAAGGTATCATGGTGTTTTTTTTAGGTTTTTATGAGATAATAAATGGTTAATAAATAATCAAATATTACATTTAAATAAACCCTCAAGGTCTACCAAACATCAATTGCTAAAGTGACAAGCCTTTACAAAGTTGTTAGAGGCTTCTAGAAAACCAAGTGGAGATGTTACATATAAGTCAAGTGGGAAAGTTGAGGGAGTTGAAGTGATTATAAAGTAAATTTTAGAATCAAAGGAACTTATATAATTTTAATAATTTCTCCATGTAGTGGATGATGACATCACTCAAGTCATTAAGCTTTTATACCTTAAGAGCCTTTTCTAGGCCAATGGGATAAAAAGAAGCCTTTTAAGGTTAAAAGGAGATTAAAGTGAAATAAATGGTTAGTATCAAGGAGAAAAGGACATAAATTTATGCCTAAACCTCTCCCTTCTATGTTTTATGGTTAAAATATGGTGGTTCAAGTACATTAATTAAGGATTTAAAGCTTTCTCATTTTATCATTGTAAGATACTAATTCCTCGTGTGGTATGCTCAACCCTACCCATTTTGTAATTAAAACACCTCTTGATATCAATATAAGAGTTAATTTAAATTTATCTATGTTTTCATCTTATGTTTAGTTGAGTTTGTGCATGAATAATTTGTGAAATATCTCTCTTTCTTGGTGTTTGTCCTCTCTCTCTCTCTTACCTCTATGCAAGATAGTTTTATGTTTTAAAGTCTTATGATGTGATATATCAATCATGAGGTGAAGATAAATTGTGTATATGATCATCCCTTCCTCCTTTTTCTTATTTCCTTGATAATTCTTAAGAAACACTTATGTAACCAGCTAGTTATGGAGTTTGTGTGAGTGTATGAGTTCTTGGCTATCATATGTGTGTGTATTTCAAAGAAAGGAGGAGTGTCAAATATTAGTGTATCACCCTTTTTTTATTTTTAATTATAACTTTCTCCTCTTTCTAACCCTTTTCTTTGGAAATTAATAGTTTAGAGTAGATTCCTAAGAGCCTAATTGATACACCTAGGGAGCTGGCCCATAACCCAAAGGTTCACCTTCATTAAAAGATACTGATATCCTAGAGGTGTTCCAATTATGTGGATAGGTTGGAGAGAGAATTAAGGACCCTATACAAGGGTGAAAATCTATGCCATAATTTTTTTTTCAAACTCAGTGGAACTACTAATTTCTTCACTTCAATAAAGGGTTCTTCAGTGCAATCAGCTTTCAAATGCATGTTTGTAAACATCAATGGTGACTTCATTATGAACATCAGTTAGTCAAGTAGCCTAAGTGCCCAAAATTAGAACCTTGATCAACATGCTTATTCTCTACCTTAGCATCACTCATATCATGATAATAACATTTATGTGTTTCTCCAAAGTGGCCCTCAAGTAACCTATCATCCCTATCATGGCCTTTACCTTCCTCATACCCCTGTGTATGACCAAGATCAGCCTCCTTTGCATTAAAATCAATCCTCTAATCCCCCTTGTCAAGACTATGTTTATCCTATTACATCCTTGTCAGGACTAAACAAGTATTATCAAATTATATGAATTTGATAAGGGATATTGGTAGGGGTTTAGAATTTTTTTGAGTCATCCCTATCTATGATCTACAAGAGGCAAGGAATTCTCTTCAATTAGTTAAAAATAGGTTGTCAATTTTTGAGGGTGAATAATGGGTAGTTTGTGAGAGGAAAAACAAATCATGGTTGATAAGCATGGTCTAAATCTTGGAGAAGGTGTTGATATATTATGAAGATTATCAAGCTCATTTAAATCAATCCTATGTATCTTGTCCCCTCCAAGAGCCTCAAGCTCAAATTCTAAGATATTCAAATCAAACCCCTAGCCAGCCTTGTCAAAGCCCATCCTTATCAAGAATTAGGGAAGAAATACTGGACCAAGGGAGCGAAATCATGAAAATAAATAAGGAGGTTTTACATGGATAATAATTCTCCATTCATGCCATGGAGGGGATAAGGAGTTTCTTGCATGTGTTTTGGAGTGTGTGGGAATCCATTGAAGAAGGTGATTATCCATATGTTGAGAAGCTAGAGATGGAGTGGCTACTATCTATTGAAGAGGTTTTAGATAATTAGGAGAGAGAACATATCAAACCAAAGAAAATTAGTTTACCCTCTCTTACCCCTATACACACTCTCCTTCAAGAGCATGAAGCCACCCCACCATGGATATCTCCATATGCCAATGATACTAGTTATACCATGCCCTCACTAGTGAGACCACTTTATCATAGGCTTATTCAAGAAAAAGAAGAAAACAAGGTGGTTTCACCCTCTACATGTCCATGATGTAAATCATTCAAGGAAGGCATAGAGATGAAGGAGTACGTGTTGGTTGTGGTGACCTAAGAATAGGTCTTAGAGAAGATGCAAGTTTTGGTTCAAAAAGAAAGTGATTTATGCATAGCTCAACTCAATGATATTTCTTTACAAGAGTTCCAAGACCCCCTCTCTCCTCCTTAATATATACCAAAGACACCTCTTAATATACCTAGTTGGATTAGTTCTCTCCTAAGTTGCAAGTAAGGTGAACCTCTTCACCCTCACACCATTCTCCTTTTGGAGAAAGAACCCATTTTACAAAGGATAGAGGAAGATCTTGCAGTCATAAGTGAGCCAAAAGAGGATAATACAAGGGTTTATGATGAATAATAGGCAGCCCACTTAATTTAGAGGAAAAATAAAGTTTAGACCAGCCTTCTTGGCATGGCTTTGACACTAATGAGTTAGAGCCTAAATAACTTTCTCACAAGGGTGAAATTATGTGATACAATAGTCCCTTATTAGAATCCTGTTAGGTTTGACTGATGCATTTGGATTAATTACCTTGTCATCTTTCTTATTCTCTTTGGTTGTTTGATCAATAACAATAGATAGAAATTGTTCTTGACATACCTCCATAACTGATTCTTGTTCTACCATAGCAAACAAACTATCTTGACTCTTGGGTTCAACTTGATTAGACATAACTATCTTAGGTATCCATACCTAGGTTTTTCTCTTCTCATGTAATCTAGGATCTCCATATGTTTTGATATGACTTGAGGGCCTTGTAACATGCTTAGGATAAAATCTTGCAATGTGTCCTACATTTTGATAACTTTAGAAAATAACACTATTGTCCTTACCTTTTAACTGATTGTTCCTCCTCCCATGGTTCCAAGAGAACTCATCCCTTGATACTACCCCACACTCTCTTTCTCAATGGCCATATTAGCAACATAAGAAAAAATTACCATTAAATTAATGTTCATGCTTTATTATATTGGGTTGCTTGATAAGTCTCTTTCTATTGACTTTCATGCTAGAGCACTTGACTTGATCTGATTCCTTACTCTCTTTCTCAACCTTTATCATCTTAACTATGAAATTCTCATGCTCAACATTTATAGAATCTAGTTTTGTCTTTAATTGGTCAAACTCAACCTCTTTTGATATGAACCTTGCATTAGTGACCCCTTACTGACCCTTAAGATCTTGAATAGTCATCTCATCCATTTTGGATTTTTTGACCATATCACTCTTCAAGATACAAATTTGTTCCTTAAGATCCTAGACCATAAATCTCAACTCATGCTTCCTCTTCTTTTGATGATTCAAATCCTATAGGGAACTTAAGAGCTTAGCTTCAAGATCCACTTCAACTTATCCTTCTTCACTTTCATATACAACTTCTTCATCACACATGTTGTCTTCTTCTTTTGAATAATCTACCTCTCTAGCCAAAAGTATAACTCCATTACCAACTTGATCATAGTCATCATCATTAAAAATATTATTAACATAAAAATTAGATGACATCAACTAGCCTTCAAGCCTCTTCATAATTTCTCTTACATATTTAGCTTGTGTTATGAAATTATCTTCATTGTTATCATCATCACGTTCAAATATGAAAATTATCCATACATGTGATTATTAGAATATTATTTAGGATATTAGGCCTACACTAAAGGACCTAATCTGATACCAATTGTTGGAAGCATAGCCATTGAGAGGTGGGGTTGAATCAGTGCCCTTAAATAATTTCTTTTTCTTTGTTTATCACATTAGTCATCCATTAAATGAACATTAACCATCTAATCAATATCCATTGATCTAGAAACATCAAAAATTAAAGAATACTCATTGAGCATATTAAACATAAGAACACATAACATGAACATAATATCTATGTGGGAAACCCTTATGGGGAATAAAACCTACTAAAACATAACTTGGACAACTTGTCTTATAAGACCATGAATCAAGTTTAGCTGAAAACAAACCCAACAAGGAGCACCAGCCCATAAAATATATCAAGCACCAACTTGAATTCAGTAAGCACCAACTTTATAGGAGGCTAAAACCCCATTGTTGATCAAGCACCCACTAAATCAACACTCTGAAACTATCCACCTTGCTCTTGTTTCCCTCTCACAACTGATGATGAACTCTTTGCTCTTCTCTATCTTCTACTCTCATATCCTCTAAGCATATCAAGAACATATCACTGATATCTCAAGCCTTATTAACACATTAAAACTTATAATCATATCAAGAACACATCTGATATCTCAATCCTTCAACCCACTCAAATTGCCTCTTCAAACAAGTAAATTTGCACTTCTACTTCGTTCAAATAACCCTCATATATAGAAATATCATGCTCTCATCACCTATAAAAACATTTTTAGACATTCATGACATATTTATTATATTTTTTAAATGGTCTCTAAGACCTGTCACTCCTCAACAACCTTTTATTTCATTATCTTCAAAATCCAATCACATAACTAGTCCAAATAGGCATATTAGGCCTTGTTCTTATACAAACCACTAGATCACTCACACTTTTAGATGGCCAAGACACTAATCCATTAGGTTAAATAAATAAAAATATGTTATGATACATTGAACATATGAATCAATAAAAATAACATCACCATTATGTCATCCAAACTTACTTGGACCTATTTTTTCTTTTAGGCCTACTAGAGACCTAATTGCAATTAGGTTTATCCTTACCATGGAACAAATTGAAGCTCTATGGCCTAAATGGCCATAAAAAAAGAAATAAAACCTTTAAAAAACTTATATATAAACCTTAACTAACCTTATCCATGCTCAATAAGTCACAAATCCTTTGCTCACACCTTAAAAGCACCATTAGTCCTTAAAGACTTATTAGGCTTAATTATCTTAAAATCATTATCTGTAAAGATGAAGCTCATACAACTTGTAGAAACACATTATAATAAAAAAACATATATGTATGGAAACATAATTATCTCAAGGTAATTAAAAATTTCATTAGATAAATTCTATTAGACTCTAAAGGCTCAAGAACACCTTATCAAAAAGCTCAGTCAGAACTGCCAATTTTTTCAGAACCCAATTGTTAGCAATTTGACCTAAAAAATTAGTATAGGAACTTTCCAAAAATATAAATTTATTTTTAATATACCTATATAATCTATATTAGATCACAACATTCTTGAAATACTTCCAAATTGGGCATAATGACTCAGAAACATTAATCTTACTAACACAGAAAACTACCATAATCCATAAAAACATAGTCTTGATGAATATTGATTTTATCTCTTATAAGGATACTTCCAAGATTTTTTTAAACATGTATAGTTCCTATGTGACTTATATAACATCCTTTAATAGATAGACCACAATTTCTAGTATCAACTATTGGTCTTTTAAACTAATTTTTTGACCTTTTCTCTCACATTCCTTACACAATTAGATAAGCCATTTTGGATTACATATTTAAAATTATTGTCCTAAATATAAAAATTATATAAAACATTAATTCATAAAATAATGTCTCAAAATTATCACTCCATCTTGCATATTCTGAACTATCATTCTGCCTTAAGGACTAGTCATGTTGATTATGACTTTTAGTACCTATGTGGGAACTTTTAGGGACTCTTGTTATATGTGTACGATCTTATTAGATCATTGTATAACCCTCATATATATATATACCATGGTCAAGTGACAACATTGGTATTGCAAACCAATCTCACAAACTTACCTAATCACTGGCTTATCTACACAAAAGAGGTCAAATAATGAGCAAAATTCTCAACATATCCACTGATAATCAAAACATATAACATAAATTTATAATATAGGTCTTATAAATTTATGTTTTATGTTTTGATTATCAGTGGATATGTTGAGAATGTTGCTCATTATTTGACCTCTTTTGTGTAGATAAGCCAGTGATTAGGTAAGTTTGTGAGTTTGTTTTGCAATACCAATGTTGTCACTTGACCATGGTATATATATATACACCATGGTCAAGTGACAACATTGGTATTGCAAACCAATCTCACAAACTTACCTAATCACTGGCTTATCTACACAAAAGAGGTCAAATAATGAGAAACATTCTCAACATATCCATTGATAATCAAAACATATAACATAAATTTATAATATAGGTCTTAAAAAACAACCCCATGTAATTCTATCCATTCCTAATCGATGACAACTCAACCCTAATCTCATTCCCACTTTTGCCTATTTTTCTCATTCTCTTCCTCACTAGGCCTTTTTAGTGATAGGTCAACTTCCATGACTATTTTAACATATTTGAAGTTTTGAACCTATTTAAAAACCACCATGGGAAAAAAATAAAATTCTTTAACTTATCTCTCCATCCATTCACTTCTTTTGGTCAATGAAACTTTTGATAACTACATAGACTTCTTTACAAATATGCCTATAACTAATGATTTATCTCTCTCCTCTCTCTAATCAATTCCACCTAGAGGTGACTAAGATATTTGAATCCAATATATAATCATCACACTAAAATTTCCAAACCATTCTAAGAACTTTTGAATCACATCTTTTATATCAGGTCACTATTAGGGTTTTAAATCACTAAAACCCTATTTCCACTCTTAGCAATCATTCATAAAGGATTTCCCTTTAAATATAAAACACATTCCAATAAAATAAACCTAATAACATCATCCAACTATCATGAACTTATCAATACCCCATGAATAGTTTTTACATGCCAACGAGCATCAAAAAATCCTTTTAGGGTCTTCATCTCTTTATTATGCAAACACAAGAGACATTCAAACTCATTTTCATGATTTATCCTTCAAATCAGGACTTCAAACTACACAAAAATACTTTAAAAATATTAAAAACCTCAATCCATGCTCACATGATCTCAAAATCCTCCAAACCTAATCGTGATACCTCATTCTGCCACTTAGGGTCATAAGACTAGGTCCATGAGAAGACCACTAAAGAAGAACTAACCACTTTGGATAAATTTGAGATCCATGTGACTAAATAAACATCTTTTTAACATGATATAAAACTAAATTTCACAACTTTAATCTCATACACATCCATATCACCACCATCATGACTTTACAAGCCATATCCATGCTTAAGAACTAGTATATCAAATAAACCCATTGATCACTATACCACTTTGAAATCTCCAAGACACCTTATAAATATTATTACTCACCTCCAAACATCTGAGATAGGATCCACAACATCTCCCATCATTATCCTTTGACCAAGTCTCCTTAAACCATAAGGATCCACAACTACCCAACTGAAATAGAATTCTTGAACACATAAGACATGAATACAACCATGCTCTTTGAACTCATGAAACTCTAAATATATTCACCAAATAAATGAAACTTACACTACCTCAATAAAATCCATATACCTAAAACCACTCATTTCACAATACCTCACTATGTTTCACAAGACACTCCATTGGATCACTCAAAACCACACTGGCAAGCTCAAATAATCAACCTTGTACCAATGACCATAGCCAACTTCCTGTTAACCAACACTTGACCTAAAAATTCATTTGACATCAATTACCTCAGTTATATGACATCAAAGACAACCATCACCTTAAGGATCCTTCTTGACATCAATGACAATACACAAACACATTACATAAATAAATAATAACTTTTAATAGATTATACATTACATAGGGTACTTGATATGCTATATAATTGAAATTTTTTACTAACAAACTTTAGCTATGGGCCACTATGACATGTTTGAGCTATTTTTTTATGCCTTCTCCTTTACACACTTCTTTGAGTGTTTTACCTTGGTGTTGTCTTACTTTTTTGAGCATTTGCATATACTTCATTGTATGTGGCCCTTGTGCCTATGATTGCCTTATTTTACATTTGAATATGTCATTTTATTATATTTACATTTGATTATGTCATTCCTTTATTTTTTGTAAATTTGACTATGTTATGTCCATTATATTTTACGGCATTTGAACATGCCCCTTATTTGTAGTCTCCTTAGACCAATACATTTTGGCTTACTTTTGAGTGTACTTGTGTGTGTACTTGTTTGTTTTTTGAGCTTGTATTTTTACTATCTCAATGTTTACATGATATTTATCATGCATCTTATGCCTACATGTGATCACATTGTTTCTATGCACTTCAATGTTCCATCTACCTAGACATATTCCCTTCTCTATACTACATGGTTACATTTGGTTATATATAATTGTCTTACCCTTTTGAGGTGAGCTAATTACTAGGTACTAGTTTTACCTCACCTCAAATAGGGGCATATTATTTGGGACATGTTATGGTGACATGGCTTCCACATTTTTTGTATTTTCTAGATTATATCGGGGGCATGCTTTAGAAGCATGTTCTCCATATTCACATAGTATATGGTATTTATTCTAATTTGTAGATTTAGTGGGGGCATGTCATGGTGACATGGCTTCCACATATTCATAGTTTTTCATATTTAAGTGGGGACATGTTTGGTAAGCATTTTCTCCACATTCATTTAATATTTTACTTATAATTCATAGATTCAATGGGGGCATACTTTAGAAGCATGTTCTCCACACCTACTCAGTTTTCAACATCTCTAGTTTATAGTGGGTCATGTTTTGGAAGCATTTATTCCACATTGATAATTATATTAATTTCATATTTCTTCATATATAGTGGTGTCATGCTTTGGAATCATGTCTTCTACATTTACACAATTTTTTGAATTGGCCAAAACACACAGTTATATGATTATGATACATATTTAGGGAAAAATTATATACATGGTGCCATTATTACACAAATTTTTAACATGATAAAAATCTAAGGTGCATATTCTATGCAACATGTGCCTAATATTTTAAAATGCAAAATAAAATTTAGATTCCAAAACTATTACATGTACTGATACCTAGTGGATTTTTATAGACTTTAGCAAGCTAATATACTATAGTAGTTGGTTCGCCTTTTGGTATGGTTGAGGTGATTAAATCACTCAATCCTACCAAGTTTTTAGTTTGGACTTGATAATCCAAACTCACCAAGTTATGAATATCATTGGGTTGCATGGTTGAGATAATCTCAACTCTGAGGTGGAAAATTGATTTTGCTCTAAAGTTGTGGGCATGTGCCTCTCTCTCTCTCTCTCTCTCTCTCTCTCTCTCTCTCTCTCTCTCTCTCTCTCTCTCTCTCTCTCTCTCTCTCTCTCTCTCTCTCTCTCTCTCTCTCTCTCTCTCTCTCTCTACATAGGTGTACTCCTAAACCTTTCTATTTAAATTTAAATATATATTTCAATTAATTTAGACCAAAATTATATACATTGATTATATAATATAAAATTCTCTTGGTTATAGGCTAGTCATCATCAAATCACTCAAACTCAACTCAAGCAATGACAAGGTGTGTATACACACCTAAGTACGTATTCCTTTCATTAAAAGTAATAATTTTATTACTATATTATATGGGGTAATGTAGATGACATTTTGTGATTATGTATCACCTCAATCTTGTACACTTGTAAAACTCATGACCCTAATTTTTATTCTTAGTTCTACACATGCCTTGCTTTCACAATCCTCGTATATGTTATATATTGCATCCCTTGGCCTATCTCTTAGTCCAACTAGACTTATATTGATGACACAAACATCCCATGTTTTCTATAATGCTTAAAATGTAATTATCTTATACCTTTGTAAGTTATGATCCTATGCATGCTCTCCTTCTCCCTAGACACTAATGTATGGGTCAGGTAGTATCATTGATGTTATTATCTTTGCCCAATACAAGTGTCCAGTCTCCTGAAGTCATCCAATTTATAAATAAAATGTATTACAATGGTTGGCCTAACTAATTTAATGTGAGTTATCCCTTGATAGGATTGGTATAAATACAATATCAACCCTCATTCATTTCTTACCTAGAATCAAACCAAAAGAGATCTCAAGAAGCATTCAATAAGCTCTCAAGTTACCAAAAGATTTCTTATTTTATCATATTTTGATGTCATTCAAGGAACAACCGAACTACATGTCTAAATTACTAAAGGATCATTCATAAGTTCATAATCTCCAAGTTATAAGATACGTCACTATTGTACTTACTTTACACATTACAAGATTCACACACAATCCAACATGTAATGGAGAATTGCATGATTTTGAGGCCCTCTTATGGGTTATTATCTATGTAATAAGAAACCTTCAACAAAGGGGTCATTTATGGTCATCTCAACATCATGTTCCTACTAACCATTATCCCCCAAAGTTAAATTAAAGATGTAAAGCTAGGGTTTTACCATTTCACCAGGAGTGACAATCCATGACCCAGATTGAAATGCACTAGAGTGAAGGTGAATCCATACCTAGAAACATCTAGGGGGTTACATCTTGTTTGAGTAAAAATTATATACATGTCACTAGCATATACATAATTATCCCAAGTTGACACAATTGTCTAGAGAGCTAGATGCACTAGATACAAAATCTAATAGTTGTTCTAGAACTATATGCATGCCTACTTCCCACTTGTACCAAATCCAACATTATATTAGCATCAAAAATAACTAAGTACTTTATTTTATGTCATTTTTATATATAACATAGTTTTACCTTCCATTAATATCCTATCATAGCTTTATAAATTTAGCATATGATACATTTGAGTTTATCACATTAATTAGCCTGCTATAGATCTGATATTCACCCTTGTGCCCTATCATTCTTATATCCTTAACCCTAACCAATAAATAATATCCTTACCCAAATTAGGGTTAAACACTCTCTTCAAAATTAATTATTTCCTTTTTAATATAAACTCTAATTTGATTTTACCAAAAATATAGCTGAGTATGAGGCATTGCTCCTAGGATTATATGTGGAAAAAAATGGGGATCCAAAATCTCAAACCTCAAGGAGATGTCAGGTTAATTTTCAAATAAATATGAGGTAAATATCAAGTAAATAATGATATATTGGAGCATTACATAAATATATTTCATAATTTCATTGAAACTTTCAAAGCTTGTTCCATTAATTCTTTCTCAAGTGATTAAAATTCTAAAGTTGATGCGCTAGTTTTATCCACATCTTTGTTGATTCATCACTTAGAGATTAATAAAGACTGATATATAATTGAAATGGTATATTTTCCTAGTGTTTTTGATAATTTTTAACATTGGAAATTGTTTAATAATCATTATTGGAACAAAGAGAACTTCAAAAACTTATATTTTGAATGAAATCCAACAGCATACAAGGAATATTTTGCACTGAAGGAAAAAGATGCTTAAATATTATAACCATCTAATATTAAATCCAATCAATAAGATGGTAAAGTCATTCAAATAAATGGAAAATATATCCCAAAATTTTTGGTTTCTCTAGAGAAATATTTTTACAAACATGATATATACATTAAAAAAATATCCAAGAAGATCTTTGAGGATCGATTGAGTATGATAAAGTGAATATCGATATGGAGCAAGAGCCGAGATATGTCAATATTAGAAAATGTTATTCCAAGGAAGAACATAAAATATTAATTTATATATTAAAACTATATAGGTACATTTTTTATTAGTGTTATGTTGATCTGAAATCTTTTAGGCCTAAGAGCATGCAACATAGTATTGCACTAGAACCCGATGTCAATCCATTCAGGCAAAAGTTACACCATTATAATCCTAAAATTATTTATATTGTCTATGAATAAATAAATAATATGTTGTATGTAATAATCATATTTAATATCCATCATTCCAATTTGGTGGCTAACATCATGCCAATAATAAATAAGAATGGAGAAGTTTAGAATTGTGTAGATTTTCACAATCTGAATCAAGCCTTGGTTAAACATAATTAACCTCTTCAAATTTCTATCAAATCCTACAATTTTTCATATATTCTTAAATGATTCCCATGTTGAATGATTTTTTGATGTATAATCAAGTTGAATTTGGTATAGAATATCAATATAAGACAATGTTTACCACATTGTGGGGAGAATTCACATGCATATTGTTGTTCACTCTAATTTGCTCCTTCTCACGAGATGCCCATGAGATTGGGAATTTTTTGAAAATGGGAAGGTAGGGATAACTATGGACTTTTGTCTTATATTTTAGGAATGGTATGGGATTAGCCAAGGGCATGAATGTAGATATTGGACTTAATAAATGGATTCTACATGAATAGTCTCCAAGAGATGGCCTATCACCACTAAAATTTCAATCTAATGTCTTACACACATGTCAAATACTATAATGAAAATTTGAGTGTTGGGCTTATTATTTATAAATACAAGGGGAATAGGTATTTCAATTACATAAAACAAACACAAAAAATAGGGAAGGGTAAGGTAGAGAAGGGAATCCTCTAGGTCTAAAATGACTCAATCAATGCATTGGTCATTAAACCAAGTATGATAATTTTTATATTGACATATAAATTATCAGCACTACCAAAGGGGAAATGAAAGAACTCACAAAGAGATTATAATAGCTAATCACATCATAAACATGACATACATAAAGTAGTAAAGTGTTAATCCAATTAACCTAACATTGATGGTCATTCAAACATGGAGATGAAATAAAATTAAAGCATATAAGATACCCTCATACAAAAAATAAATATTTTATTCATTAAAAAGAGTAAAATACTTTTACAATAATTTATTGAGGCTGATTTTATAGTCTAGAGTGGTGAAGGAAGCATAGAAGCGATCTTGATTGTAATGTGACAACACTTTTAAGTAATGTTTGTTGACCTTATAATATAATATGAATCTTCATTATATGGATAAGGATTAGGTCTCGCCTCCAAAAATCATGAGGATCCCACCCTGGGCCATGATGGCCACTAATTATATTTATAACTATATTTCAAAATTAAAACAAAACAATCCCTACAAACCCATAACAGATCTTTGAGGTACCACTTAATTGACACAAGGAGGTGACTAAGAAGGTCTATCTCTTAACTACTTTGACTAGGTACTCTTATATTCTAATGCAAGTGCCACAAATTCAAACTATTTGACCAACTTAGCCAGGTTCATTAGGGGATCCTTGAAGCTTACCTCAGCCTACACTACCAGTCTCCATGAGATTTAGAAGGGTGATCCCATTGATGCTTGTAATCCAAAGACTTGGTTGATGATTTTAGTGGAATGATTTGATAAATTGAGCACCACTTAGGCCTCTTCTTGGTTTTCCTTGGCCACTCTACCCCTCATAACCTAGTTGAATTGACCTAGATGGACTTTGAATTCCCCTTAGTCAAGTAAGGTGACATCTAGGTGGAATATCATGGAGATATGACATCTTTGAAGTAGTTTAATATATTTTTCTCACCCTCTTCTAAAGTTCATGTTACATTATGGGCCAAGTCCAACCACTCCTCCATTATAGCTCTCATGTTCCTTATGTATGTTTGGTATAACCCTAGATCTAAGGTTACCATAAATTTAAGCTCTAAGAACATTAGTTTATTGACCATCTCCTATAGCATTTGACACTTCCCATTGATCTCTATAATCTTCTCCATGTAGGTATTAGTCTACTCTATTAGTGTGTTGGTCTCACCCAAAGTCTCTACCATTTTCTAAAGGATTGAAAAAAGTAGTAGGAGGGTGTCCTTAACTTGCCCAACTAGCTTGACTAGAAAATTTATCCTCACTTGAGCTTCTAGAGTGAGAACTTAGATATGAATGTCCTCAAATACATTCCTAGACATATTAAGGGTAGTTCAGAGGATGCACAGTGGGTCCTCATCCATCCTCTCTTCCCTAGTGGATGTTTTTACCTTGTTGAGGAAGAACATATCCTACTGGGTCTACCATACCACCTATTTCCCCTCCCAAATAACATTTTTCATAGGCATTTTCTTCATACTCATAGAGGCTCGATAAAAAATCCACTACATGTTTGGGCCAACTTGGATAGCTATATATGGTACATGTGACCCTGGGACCATCATGTGGGTTATAAGGGGTGCAAGAGGGGTGGTTGAAATGATAGTGAAGTGTGTAAGATGATGTGGAAGGGTGATGGAGGAAATGGAAAGAGTGAAAGAGTAAAGTAGTGAAGGCAAAGGAGGCATGGGCATGAAAGAAGGGAGAAAAAAATGGGAGGACCAAGGGAATATTTTTTCCCACCATTATTCTTGATTCAGGTTCACCTAAGATGTAATTACCCCATGAATAGGTCATCAAACAATAGGGAAGAGATGGGTTAGTTGAAAGTGAGTCTCATGGAGCCTTGGGTAATGGAGAGAGGGGGCTAAGAAGATAGATGCTGAGATGTTTTTTTTGGGATAGAAAATCTATTGAGACCTAAAAAAAGGTGGAATTGGAATAGAAATCCTTCAAGATATAGCTAGAGTGTGGGTTAGCTTTTGTTTCTTCTTTAACCTCTTTCCTAAGTCAACTTTGGATGTTGTAGTAGATGGTCTAACTAGGATGATAAGGGCCACAAGGGATGATGGCAAAGGACTTAGATATTTTGAGGGGAAAACTAGACTAGACGAAGTAGGCACTAGGAGGGTTCTTACTATAATTGGTATGCTCTTGAATGCTATAGTCACACCTACTACTAAATTCATACCCAAGGGAGACACTATGATATTATAGGTTGTGAGATGGGAAGAGTTAAAGGGAACAAGGAAGAAAGGATTCTCAAAAAGGTTGAGGCCAAAGGTACTTGGGTGAAATATTGAGGGGGGGTAATGGGAAATAGAGGAGGCACCACTTGGGAAATTTGTGGGGCTAAAGCAAAATTGGTGGGTGCCAAAACTAGGAGTTAGAAAGTAGTGAGAGTGAGGGATGGAAAGGAAATGGGAGGATATGGAGTGAGTGAAGGAACCTAGATGGGTGCCTATTGGGTGTCTCACTCTAGTTTTAACCACATCAAATATTAAAGGATTTGTGCCTTGGGGTTGAGGTGTCAGTCATTGAGAGGATTATACTTGGGCTACACAGCATCATGTAGTCTTAGGTTGGCTCTATCACAATCTAGATATTGAATCTACTAGAGGATGTGGAGTTGGATTTAAGGCACAAGGGGAATCTAGAGGAGGTAGAGTCAAAGATAAAGCATGAGAAGAAATATTTTTTGGTGGAGTTAGAGCTAAGTTTAAAACTCAAGAGGGAGAAGGTGGTGGGACATCCTATAGTATCCTCTAGGAGATGGCTAGATCTATCAGATTTGGGTCCTCTATAGACTAAGTAGGAGTAGGAAAAAGTGTGGAGGGGCATACTTAAGCCTTCTTTCCCTTCTTTTCCTTCTTTTCCACTATCTAATATAACATCTCATTGTTGTCAATGGCATTCAAATAGATTTCATCATCATCTTTAGCTTGATGGTTGTATTTGATGTTGAGGTAAGTTGAGTAATACATATTGAGAAACATGTCACCTTCCCATTCTATTAGGCTATCCTAAGTTCTAACATATCTAATAGTTATAAGGGATTAGCCTCTATAACATTCAATGATGTGGTGCCTTCTCATTTTTTTAGGGTCTTCCAGGCTTTGACATCTTTGACAGGTCTGAGAACTAGCCAATTTGACACTTGATGATGTAGTTTCTTCCCATTCCATCAGGTTCTCCCAAGATTTGACATCTCTGATAGGTCTAAGGGAATAGTCACTTTGACACTTGGTGATGTGGTACATTCCCATTCATTAAATCTCTCCTAAGCTCTAACATTTTTGACAAGTCTAAGGGACTGGCCATTGTAACACTCAACAATATGGTTTCTTCTTATTTAGTGGATCTCTCTTGAGCTTTGAAACATTTGATAGGTTTGGGGGACTAGATGCTATAACACTCGATGACATGGCAACTTCTCATTTAGCTAGGCTCTCTTAGGCTCTAACATATCTAATAGGTCTTAGGGAATATCCACTTTGACAATCAGTGACGTAGTTCTTTCTCATTCAGTCGAGCTCTATCAAGCTCTAACATCTCTAATAGGTCTAAAGGACTATCCATTCTAACTCATGATGATATGGTACCTTCTCATTTGATCAAGCTCTCCCAGGCTTTGACATCTTTGATAGTTATATGGGAGTGGCTATTATAACTCATGGTGACATCGTACCTTCCCATTTGGTCTGGCTCTATGAAATTCACAAAATATCTAAGGAATAAAAATAAAAATAATATGATATAAAACTTACTTATTAGTTATAGAGATCTTGATTTTCCATAAAGATTAATAGGTATGTTTTTTTAGCAATAGAATTAAACTCTAGGATATTTTTTCAAAATCCAACCTATAATGTCATTTTCATGATTTCATAAAAAATTATACACTCAGTTTTAAAAAGAGAATAAAGGAAACCTATTACTATCTAGGGAAATCGAAGAAATATATATACATTCCAATTATCTGAGTAGGTACTATAGATGAAAACAAAATAAATGACCTTGAAGCTTTGGTTTACTATATTTTTTAAAGGGTCCCTGATTTCAAATAAAAATGGGGTGTGTTGGCCACAATAAATGTCAACTTTTACGGGTAAATTGATGAGAAGCACTTATAACCTAATCAATTTATTTTCTTTCCTTACTCAACACAAAGATTTT
This sequence comes from Torreya grandis, assembly GCA_037957365.1. NCBI lineage: Eukaryota > Viridiplantae > Streptophyta > Pinopsida > Cupressales > Taxaceae > Torreya > Torreya grandis. Next base: position 982,386 of record JARHVA010005688.1, on the reverse strand, counting down.
ATAGGGGGTATTTATTGACCATATAAAATATGAGGCAATAAAGTCTCACAATAGAAAGTGGTATATTTATATTTCACCCTATAGATTGACACTAGTGTGTATGAGGAGTAATCTTCATTTTTATTTTCAACTCAGATTTTATGCAAGTAATTGACGCTCGACTGGTTATCAAATTTCATCTGAGGTGTTGTTAATTTGATGTATTGAGAGGGGAAATGTTTGGGTCATTTTCCTAATGCTAGATGGGAATTCATATCCCTGATAGAGATGCCTATAATACCCTTCATGGCCTTGCTCCATTACCACCCAAAACAGAAAGCCTACAATGGAGATTGCCTATATATCCCTTTCAAGGTAGACTCAAAATTTAGATTCTACATGATTTTTATTATTTTATAATATTCTCATGAAATATAATTATTTATTAGTCTTTTCTATTGAGGGTTTGGGACCAATCCAAAGTTGAATGGATAAGGTGGAAGTTTAGAATATCCAGTCAATCTTTGATCTACTTGAATAGTCTACTATCTTCTTGAGTCATTATTTTAAGTGTAGCTTTGTGTCTCTATTGGGGTATAAGCTATTATAAAATCCACATGTTTCTCTTAAAATAATTGGCCTCTCATATTTAATATGTCAAAATTTTCATTTACTATCTCATAATTACTTAGGTCGAAGGCTTCAACTTGTGTCTCCTTGATCCTCAGTAATCCTCCTAAGTTTCAGCCACCACCTAAAGTAGTTAATTTCAAGGGCCAAGTGTCAAAGGAACATTACAAAATAAAAAGTGGGGCAGAGGGGTAAAACACAAAAAAAATCAAATCAAACATTAAAAACATACACATGACAAAATTAAACACATAACTAAATAAAATCTATCTAATATATACATACCCACCTTTGCTCAGGCTACTCAGAAGCTACATTGGAGGGGATAGCTAAGAAATAATGCTTAAAAAACTTTATATTCACTAGGAGTGGAATCTTGTTTCCCTCAAGATCATTGAGGCAAAAGTGGTTCTAGCCCATCATTTCAACTATCTAGTACAGGCTGATCTAGAGGGGATTGAATGTCGAATGTTGGCCTTTATTTTCATGGGCCTTGTCCCACATTAGGACCAGGTCAAAGATTCTATAGGTATTGATCTTTTCCCTCTTATCAAACCACCTATTAACTATGTATTGATGTTTTCTAAAGGCTAATAGAGCTTCATCCTAGGCTTCCTCTAACTAAATCAAGTCTAGGAGTCTGGTATTCACCTTGTCATTTGGTTATATGAATTGTTACATGAACTTATAAGGTAGAATCTTGAGAGTGACCATCATGATTATCTCTAATCCATAGACTATAAGGAAAGGATATATTTTGAATTCTTATTTATTCCTAGTGTGGTTTTCCCATAGATGAACTTTAGTAAGGAGTGTCATTCTTAGGAATTTTCCCTAGTTGATTTATTGATGGCATCAATCAAGTTCTTATTGGTGGATTTCATGAATCCATTCCCTTGTGGGTAGTGATTTTATGAGAACTTCGACATGATCCCATTGTCAAATGCCCATTCTTTAAATTTTACATATTGAAAGGTAGGGCCATTATCACATACTAAAGAATATGGCATTCTTCAAGAACTTGATGACTTCAAAAGCGATGTTATTTTTGGTGGCAATTGCCTTGAATCATCTAGTGCAATATTTTTTGCTCATTAGGATGAACTTATGACTGATCAATGAATTGGGGTTAATCACCCTATTAAATCTAGTCCCCATTGTATGAATGACATAGAATCTATAATAGGTTGTAGTGGCATTACTACATGCATTTCTCCTTAGCAAAGGTCTAGCATTGATGGTATAAATGAACATGAGCATAAACATCTCTGAATAGTGTGGGCCAAAAGTAACCTACCTATATAATTTTATGATCCATGTCATTTACTACAGGATGGTTGGCTCCCTATTTTTCATGAAAACTTGTCATTATCTATTTGGCCTCTTCTGTGATACACGTTGGAGGTAGATTCCTTCATGGTTTATATTGAAGATAACTCATTTACTCAACATATATTATGTAGTCTTTAATAAAAGATCTCTTCTTTATGTATGGTTGAGTCCTAGGGGAGCATTTCCATAGAGTATAAAGTGTATGATCGGTGTATACTAGTCTGATTGTAGTACCCTCTATTGTACCACCTAGTGTACCATGATTCTTGGGTCTATCTCTATGAGTAGATGAGTAAGGCCTTGTCCTCTAACTAGTTTGTCTGAATTAATTTCCAAGTCATATTATTATAATTTTTTCATCCATTGGCTTCTCTTTTTTCCTAACTCATTCTACCCCTAGCATTTTCTTTATAGTTGGGTCTAGGACAATGGCATGTACTATTCTAGAAGATGTAACACCTAAATTTCTTCACTACTTTAACCAAGGCATAGGTGTGTTTATCTAGGGTATAATACTTGAGATCAAAATCCTTAATATTAGTGCTCATAAAATCCATGGGTTATTTTCTACATTCTAAAATTTGGGTGAGATAGGCAACAATGGTGTGTTTTGAAGCAAAAGGATAGACATATAACTCTTTTGTATAGTCTGAGTTGATAAAGATTGGGGCATGAATGATTACATCTTTGATATCCTAGACATATTTCCTTTAAACTTACACATGAAGTTGATTTTATTAAAGAAATATTTTAGTTCTTTCTTATTATAAGGTAGTTTATAAACTACATCCACCCTTTTGGGGTTGATAGCAATACCTTATTTTATGACAATGTGATCAAGAATCTTACCTTTGATGACACCAAACACACTCTTCTTTCGGTTTAATTAAATGTCATACCTTTTGCATCTTTCAAATACCCTTTCTATGTGGTGCACATGATCTGATTTGTATTTTGAAAACACAGTTAGGTCATCCATATGTATTATTATGCATTTACCTATAAATCCCTCAAAATCAAAGTTAGTTGTACTTTTAAAAATGGTACCAACATTGATTAACTCCAAGAGAATACACTTATAAGTGAATGTGCCCCACTTGGTGGTGAAATTAGTCTTCATTCTATCTTTGAAGTTGACCAAGACTTGGTTGTATCCTAAGAATTCATCCAATAATGACATCATCTAAGAGCCACTCACCATTTAGATCACCTCATCTAGAAAGGGCAATGAGTAGTTATATTTATCTAAGGCTTAGTTAAAGTTATGGAAGTCCAAGCATAGGTAGATTTATCCATTATTTTTTCACATCGAGAATAGGTTAGCCACCCAAGTAGAGTGTCAAACTAGTAAAATTATCCCTACAAAGAGTAACTTATGGACTTCCTTGTGAATTACGGGATACAAGATTGGGTTTTAAGGGGATTATATGAATGATTAATCTTAGTTCAAAGACCTTAAGATCTACCTAGGCCCAAGAAATCACATCCTTATATCTCAACAGTTGTTAGAACAAAACTAGATACTAAGAGGGGCGTGAATCAGTATATGAATTAAAACTATTCCTTTAATCCTTTTAAATCAAATTCAAAAGCATATGTAAATTAAAATATAAATTCAGATATCACATATACATGACACCAGATTTAATGTGGAAAACCCAAAGGGAAAAACCACAGTGAGAATAGTTGCTAGAATCTATTGTTCTAATCTAGCCTCATTGTCAATGCCTCACTTGGAAAAACCTCACTAGTTATAAGCCTCATCAGTAAAACCTCATTGGTTAAATTTAATGACACTAATCCTAAAGAGACACCAATCCCCTAACTAAGCATTAACTTAGTTAATATGATGGCACCAACCAATCAGATTTATGGAGCTATATTCCAAATTAAAATATTGATTTATAAATGAATCAAAATCTATTCTATATTACAAGTCTAATTTATAACATGATCATACTATGCACATTTTCTTTTTACCTTCTTCCTCTCTACCCTTTCCCTCTATGTCTAGATATATCTTTATTCAACACAGTGCATCTCACTCTGTCTCTGTGTCTATATATATCTATGTTTGAAACTCTTTAATAATAGCTCATTTTCTCTACACTTTTACCTCTATGTATATATAAATTTTCATTAGACACAATTCTAATAGCTCTAATAGCATATGCATGTGTCATATATGTCATATATATAAGCAATGGATCTAGGGTTCCATATCTTTAGCATGTTCACACTCAGACTATAACACACCATGCCTATTTTAGACTTTAGTCCACTATTACTTGGACTATAAGTTTCTTTCATCTTGATACCATCCATCATGATATAATTCTATGTCTCTTTACTATTTATAGCATTTATTAGACTCAAGTTTTGTTGCACAGGCTCTTTAATACAAATTTTATCAATTAAATCGATCAATCTCATTATTTGTGTCATGAATTACATCTTTCCTACATATTTCTCCACTTGACCATTAGAATTTAAACACTTTAAATACTATCCTTTGATATATTTCTTCACACCATATCTAAGCTCTCTTGCTCCATCAAATCTTTGTACACTATTGAACTTTAATGTTCTACTCTTTAAAATGTGTTCATTGATCTCCAGATCCTAGCTCCCACATGTTGTTAGATCTTTAAACTTGCATGAAATTTACCTTGACTTGGTTGTTAAACATTGACACTTTGACCTCATCTCACTACTTCTTATATCTTTGGATCACTTTTGCTCCATCAATCTTCTTGATTATGCTTGGTTTTTAACTCACCACTGTGTCGATAAACATCTATCACTTTATTTCATCTGAGTCTATTCACTCCATTATATCTCCTTTATATGAACACCCACTAACCATAAATTTTTTTTATAATCTCAATCTTTATATCTATCCAACCCTTGAGGATATGACACCTAGTGTAAATACGTGCCTTCTGTACATAGTTTTTAATTCCCATTATTGATACATTTGGCATCCTCACATTTCTTATTAACCTTTTGAATTTAAATCACACCAAAGATTAACTATCCAGACTCTATGATTATGACACTTATCACTTGTGAATTAAATTCAAGGTCCTTTTTACAAATTGACTTCATTATGCTCTGTTAGATCTCTAATGTCCAATTAAGTGCTAACTATTGATCTTCTAACTAGCTTGATCATTAACTCTAACAAGCTTATACTCATTGGGTCTATGTTAAACAAACTCTATGAATGTGGCACTTGTCATTAGTGTGTTTACTTAGAAGAACCTTTGAAATTTTTACTTTGATTTGCTTTGTTCGATCACTGTGTATGATGAATCGATAGTCATTGATCAAGCTCAAACATAATATAAATTCTATGACTTAGGAAATACTAAGTCCTTTGATCATTATTTGAGTTGATAATTGCTAGGTCAAGGGATTAGTTTCATAATGATGATAAAAGCTTAAGTTATAACTTAATATATCAAGTCCAGGGTATAGCCAGTCACCATCAAAATAGGAAGTGCTTGTTGATTCCATGACTTAAACCCTTATGGTTTTATTGAGAAACCTTACCTAGTCTGAGAGGAAAGATAAATCAATTTTAATCTCATCCCTTCTCAATTGAATCTATGGATCATATTTATATAATTCTCATGAAAAACCCATAATATATCTACTATCTATTTCTTTTGTAAAGGTTCATAGATGATCTTTGTAAAAACATGACAACTTTGCATAGTGCAACTATGAAACATGCTCTTCTCTCCATCAATCATGTTTCATCCTTTTGACATCAATTACATCTATAGTGTCCCTTTTGAAATCAATAAAAATTATATTTCCAATAATATTAACCTCCATAACTTATCTAATTCATGGTCCATCAAATCTATACCTATTGACGTAGTGGATTGCACCCTGGGTAGGAGGCCGAGCTCTTGCCTTCCACACGCAACAATGGAGATTCCCCTCTCACCTGTGGGACTGGTGAAGCTAGAGGGGAGAGTCTCTAGATAAGGGATAGCTCCCTTTGATGCATCTGAGTTGTTCCAATACGTGTTAATACATATATATAGATATATAATGGGGGGATGAAAAGGGAGAAGGATTACAGGAAAACAAAACCTACTCTAAAAGGGGTGATGCACCAAATGATTCGACCTACTCACACTCACACTCTGAACCATACAAACACATACATACACTTTAAACTGGTAAAAGGACTAGACTGTAGGAAGCTTAACATGGAGGCTTTAATGGAACACACAGAAAGTAGGGACTCACCATAGGTGTTGTAGAAAAGGCACACTGTATAGTAGCTTCTTTTTGCCTCTGCACTTCCAAGTGTAGCTCTCCTTGTCACCTACAAAAATGGTGCCTTATAGATACCAGGTGCATTGGTGTCAACCCTATGAAATCATTAGGAAGAAATGACTAAACACAAAACTAACACTCAGACACACACAGAGATATCTAATCACAATAGAGGTAAAAATGCATTTTATTGATTCCAAGTGAAAATTTATCAGGGCTTTGTCTCACAAATGTGAAAGATCCTTTTCCAAAATGAGGAGTCTACAATATGTATAAGAAGGAAAAGGGCCTTTTGGTGCCCTTTTTACAAATGACCCATGTGCATTTTGATCATTGGGAAGAGCAAGCCACTTAAACATCATATGAGAAATTATGGGCCACACCATTTGTCTACTTACAAGACCACTCCTTCAAGGTGATTATGCAGCTTGTCTGCTCCTTAATGCAAAATGAAGAAAAGTGGGTCACACCATTATCCATTTGTGCCTCCTAATGATCAATTCATAGACACTGTATCACCTACTGGAGTAACTCTTGAGACGACGCTTCTCTTTGCCACTTGGACTATTTTCTTATTCTTACATTTGGCACTTTTATCTTTTCCCTACCTTGACTCTTTTGGTTCCTTGGGCTCTTTTCATCTATGTTCTCTAGGATCTTTGTTGGCATTCAAGAATTAAAAGGTCAAATGGTTATTTCTCTATCATAAAAATGATGTTTGTGGACCCGTCATCATTTGAAAAACAACAACTAATCTATCTCCTTGAAGTTGACAGTTTCTGGGATGTCACCATCCTTAGCAAATTCCTTCAGGCCTTTTCCTCTGATTTACCCTTTTGTTTCAGACCCTCCCAAAGGGGAAGTATCCCTTTAGCTCTAGAGAAATGCCCTTCATTTGGTAGTTGAGAGTCCCTTGCAAGGGCACCTGCCCTTTAGGGTCCTTTGGCAGCCTTTGTCTCTTCGGCTTTCCTCCGCAGACTTTTTTCCCATGGACATTTCCCACAGATAAAAAGTCTGCAAGAATTACCCTTGTGCTTTGTCCTTAAAATTTTCCATCGGCCTCTTTTCCTATAGACTTTTTTGTGGTCTTTTTCCCACAGACAAAAAGTTTGTAAGAATTGGCCTTTGAAAAGTTCCCTTCGGGATTCTTGTAATCGACCCTTTCGAAGGGTGCTTTGTCGACCAAGTGCCCTCCACAAGGGCACTTGTCCTTCAAGAGGCTCTCCTGACTTTTCACATTGAACTACTCCTTTGAACCAACCGTTGAACCAATTGATTGAATCGGTTCAATGGTTCAAGCGGTTGTTGAACCAAGGCTTTGAATCGAGCATTGAACCAAGCTCATTGAACCGTTTGAATTAAGTTAAGCCTTTAAACTTTGCCAATGAACTTTTGTGTTAAACTTTACTGATGAACCAAGGTGTTGAAATGATTGAGTGAATTGAGTGATTAAACCATCCAATTGAATCGAAGCATTGAACCAAAAGGTTGAACCAACACATTGAACTAAGCTGATGAACCATTTGATTGAACTAAAGTGATGAACTTTGCCAATTAAACCAAGGATTTAAACCAAAGAGATGAACTTAGGAATTGAACCAAGGCATTGAACTAGTTCAATGGTTCAAAAATGCTAACCTTCCTTGTGAATTTTTAGACAAGAGTCTGAAGAAGCTTTACAAAACCCTACACTCTTTGAACTGGTTCTTCATGTGTCCAAAGACTCACCTGCAGAGTTCATAAAAAAAACTTCTTTGCAGAATCCATAGAAACTTCACTTGTAGAGTCTATAGAAAATCCATGCCTATAAAAATGGTAGAAAAGCACCTGTAGAGTCTGTATAAATGGACCTACAGAGTCCATAGAAATAAACTTGCAGAGTCTGTAGAAATTCTTGGACTTATGAAAAATCAAAAAATGAATTGGCCTAGAACATAAAGGGAAGAAGGGGACCAATTTTTGGCCTATTAGACCAAAAATGGTCAACAAATTGGTGACTCCTAGGGGAAACATGCCTGCTATGCTTAAAAACTAGTTGCCTTAAAGTCCATTTGGCACAGAGTCAGAATGTAACTTAAAGATCAGCAATAGCCCCAATAGATTCAAGAACCAAACACAAAGGATTTACCCCAAAAGGAAATGACAACACATACAAAGCTAAGAAAACAAATAACATGTTCAAAAGGCACCTAGGGAAAATGGGAGAAAATCAAGGGAAATATATACATGATGGAAAAGGGACTCAGTGGTAATACTTAAGATGTATCCCATTAACTGGGATATACAATTTTTCACCATCCAACCTAGAGAGTTGGAATGCAGTATGATACTTAAACTGAGTGATTACATATGGGCCACCCCATAGGGCATCAAACTTTGCATGTTTTCCAAGTTTAGCTCAGTCCTCATCCCATTTCAAAATAATGTCTCCTTCAGAGAAACCTTTTGATGAAGATTTCTTGTCGAAGTGTCTCTTTGTTTATTGTTGGTGACTGGTCATAGAAGCCATAGCCTAGTCCCTTGTCTCTTGGAGCTCCATCAGCTTGCATAGCCTAGCCTCCATGCTATTTCCTTCTTCTAATTACAGTTGGTGAATGAGGTCCAAAGCTAGCAACTCAAGTGAAATGGGGAGCCTAGCTTCCCTTTCATAGATGAGTGTGTATGGCAAGTTACCAATTGCCCTCTTCAAGGTGACCCTATCTGCCCACGGGGCTATTTTCAACTTGGCATGACAAGTCCTCTAATTTTCTTCCATGGTTCACTTAATGATCTTGATTAGGTTCTTATTTGTAGATTCAGCTAGCCCATTCCCTCTGTGGGTAGTACTTGGATGAAGTGCTGAGATAGATATGATATCTCAATGCCCATTCACTTATTTTAGTTCCTAGAAAAGCTAATGCATTATTTGAGATTATGGTTGTTAGAACCCCGAACCTTGCCACTAGGTCCTCATAAAAATCTAGGATTGTACTTTCATTGGCCTCCTTCAGAGCAACAGCCTCTACCCATCTTGTGAAATAATTCGTGGTGGTCAAGACCCACTTGTACCCAACACTTAAGGGAGGATTAATCATCCCTATGAAGTCAAGGCCCCATTTCATGAATGGTTGCTCCACCTGAATAGGTTGTAAAGGCATGACATCTAACCATTGCTTCCCATCAAAAAGTGCACACTTATGGCACTTTCATACCCATGCATGGGTGTCTCTAAAAAGAGTAGGCTAGAAGTAGCCAGCTCTCATGATTCTTGTTGTTGTAGTCCTAAGAGCAAAATGACCATCGGCTAGCCCATCATGGAACTCAAACAGCACCCTATTAGCCTGACTTGAGTCTAAGCATCTTCAAAAGACTCCTGAGAGATCCCTTCTGAATAGCACTCCATCAATCAGGGCATAAGGGAGACACTAGAGTCTAAAATACCTTCTCTTGGTCCTGTCAAGTGAGTGTGGGTACTCACCAGTGAGAAGGAAGTGCCTTACGTCTGATGTCCAATCTTTCATGACAGTTGGTTCTTCTATTGTAGCTAGATCATGGATTAGTAGACTGTCCTCTTTCTGCTACTTAAAGTCTACAGCAAGGTGTTCACATAGGCCTCTCCCTCTTACTAGTTTGGTGATCTTGATATCTACATCATATTCCATCACCTTAGTGATCCACCCTGCTCTCTTCTCATTTAGGTCTTGGTTGATCAATAAATATTTGATGCTGAGATGTGGAACCATGAGGTGGATTCCACTATTGGATAGCATATGTCTAAATTTCTTCAGACTCTATATGACTGTCAGGACTTGCTTTTCCACATATGTGTATCTGACCTCAAAACCTTCTAGGCTTTGGCTAAAAAATGTAATTGGTTGCTCAAGGTTATCATCACTTGCTTGGGTAAGCATGGTAGAGATTACCTCTCCATTGCCAAAGGTGTATAGGTTGAAATCATTGGTGAAGTCAGGGCTGATCAAAGTAAGAGCTCAAGCTATGGCCTACTTGATTTCTTCAAAATTGTCCTTTATTCATGCTATCCATGTGAACTTTTCACCCTTCCTCAGCATAGAGGTCAATGGCTTGACCATCTTTGCAAAATTTGGGATAAATCTCCATATGAAATTTATCTTGCTAAAGAATCTTTGTAGGCCTTTCTTGTGCTTAGGCAAGGACAGCTCCAGGATGGAGTGAACTCTCTCTGGATCAATAATTAGGCCTTTCAAAGAAACAGTGTGACCAAGGAACTTTCCCTCATGGATAGCAAACATTCATTTCCTTGGATTGAGAGAGATACTGAACTCTCTACACCTCTCAAAGATTTGGTTGAGGTGTTTCATGTGTTGGCTCACTTCTTTGGAGAAAACTATCACATCATCAAGATATACCAGCATAGTACTATTTATTAGGCCTTGAAAGGCCATGTCCATAGCTCGTTAGAAGGTAGCACCAGCATTAGATAGTCCTAAAGGCATTTTTATATAAGCAAACATTCCCCACTTGGTAGTGAAGGCTGTCTGGTGCTGGTCACAGTCTTGCACCAAAATTTGGTTGTATCCTGAATACCCATCTAGGAGGGAGAAATGCTTGCTATCTGTCACCATTTGAAGGATCTACTCCATACTCAGGTGAGGATAATGGTCTTTCAAAGAGACTCTAGTGAGGTCTCTGAAATCAATGCATAGTCTAATCTCCCCATTTTTTTTTCAAATAAGAACAAGATTGGCTAGCCAAAAAGAGTGTTTGATAGGAAATATTATCCTAGACTCAATCAACTTGGTGAGTTCCCTCTGCATGAGAGGTTCAATCATTGGGTTGAAAGGCCTCTATTTCTGCTTGATTGGCTTGGTGCCTTCTTCCAACTTAATGGTATGCTGGGCCAAAATTGGGTCAAAACCCTTCAAATCACTATATTCCCAAGCGAAGATATTAGTAAATTCTTGGCACAACAAGATGAAGGCCTACCTTTCACAATCTGTGCACACTTTCCCAAGTGCAAGTAGCTTATCCTTGAATATTTCCACCTTCTCATGGTGCTACTCCTTCATTGTGATGCATGCCTTATCACTTCTTAATTGGTCATCTCTATTGGAGATACTCTCTAGAGTGACCAAACATTTGGGGAGCTTATTGTTCTTTAACTGAATAATTTGGCTGCCATATTGTTGTTGCAGCTTAACCTAGTTTTTTATAGCAAACTCAGCTTCTTCCTGCAAGAAGAGTGCTATTTTTTTGTCACTGTTGAAGACCTACTAGTTGGTGATGTTGTTAGGTATAGAGGGTTGGATCACTACCTTCAAGTGGTGTGAGTTGTGGTCTCAGCCTATTTCCTGAGGGATATCGAACTAGGCACCAACTGCTGCCAACCTATCTACTTTCTTGTTCCACTCTCTAGGAATGGAAGAAATATTGAAAGCAAATAAATTTTCCACTAATTCCCACACCCTATGTTTGTAGGACTTTAGTAAAGAATTCTTTGTCAAATTTTGGCCTCTTACCTGATTTACAATTTGCTCACTGTCACCAAAAACTTACAACTCTTTGATTCCTCTTTTCCTCACCCACTCCAAACCATGGATGAGGGATTCAAATTCCACAACATTACATGTGTAGGAAAATTAGAATTGGAAAGCTAAAAAATACCTCTCTTTTGAAGGAGAAACCAACACTATTGCACCACCAGCTCCCAACTTACTTCTTGAACCATCAAAGAATAGCTACCATAGACCTGAGCTTTCTTAGCTGGCTTTCATCAGATTTAGTACAAAAGTACCCTCTTCATGCATGCAATAAATTCCAAGTCCTACCTCCTCTATGAATTTATAAGGATCATGCTCAAATATGTCACTTCCCCATTCATCTAGGAGTAGCTTTACAACTCCTTCAAGGGCAGATGATGGAGATTGGTCTACTTAGAACTCTCCTTGGTTAATGATGGTGTAGCTAACATTTGTTGCCTTAAGCAAGTAAGGTTCCAGATGATCTCTGTGGAGTGGCTCAGATTCAATTTTGACTTTATTCCCATACTTGGTTCTAAAAACTAGATAAGACCAATTCACTACTAAGTAACCACCTATCTTGGATGTAAAATCCCTAGATAAGTAGATGGCAAAGTAAGGAGGGACATCTGCCACTACCACATCATGAGGAACTAAGAAGGTCGGGCAAGCATGTAGCATCAAGCTCAAACCTCTTACCACCCCAACTATCTTTGTTGGGGTTCCATCCAACTGCAGGACTCCCTTGGTCATTTCTTTGTATTTCAAGCCTAGCTTGTCGGCTATACATTTGGGCATCACCGAGGTGCTTGCTCCACTATAAATGATGCAATTGTGCACCAAGAAATCTCCTATGTCAAAGGACACATAAAAAGGAGGAACCTTTTCTTATTTTTGGGCTTGATCTGAGGTGGAAGGCTATCCATTCATCATTAAAACATTATCATCATTTGTTGGGACAGCTTGTTCATTAGCTCATGCAATTCCTTTTGCAGCATGTCCTTTTGCCCCAGTATTAACAGTGAATTCCACAAGGAGATGTTCATGTGCAGCTTCTTCATCTGGTTAACCACATTGACTCGAGGGTTGCCTTCCTTCAAATTTTCTTTGGAATTATTTATATCCTGAGGTGCAGGTCAAGGAGCTAAAATTACAACTGGCAATCTAAAACTTGGGACCTTTTGATTTCCATGTGATGAAGAAGGTATTGCTAACATTTGGGTAGTAGATTGAGCTTCTTCCATTGCTCTCCTTTTGAATCTTGTGTTGGCTGCAACACAATCATCTTGATTGTCTATAGCACCCACATAATTGACTAAAAAGAATTCACCTTCTAGATGATTCATGAGAGTAGAATCAAGCTGGGTCTGACTATTGCTCATGTTGGGTTTCATTGGAGCCTCAAAACCTTGGAAATGGGTGGCTATCTGATTATCTTGTACATTTGGGTAATAACCCATCATTTCATTTATATAAATAGCTTACTCCTGACCATATCCCATGGTTGAACAACTTAGCTATTCTTACACCAGATTATTTTGAATGGGCACCATAACCTTGGATGATGAAGGGGTGCCTGGATTGTAGCCTTGAAAGGGTCTGATCTGAGTAAGCTAACCTTATCCTTTATTGTAATTTTGGAAAGGGGGTCTAGGAGCTTGACCATACTTCTGGTATCCTTGGTTTGGTCAGTTGCTTTGACCTTGCTACCTTTTAATAGCTACAATTTCATTTGACATATTTTGCAATAGAATCTTGACTTCATGAAGTTCATTAGATGGAGTAGCAGCTAGATTTTCTATGCTAGGCAGAAGAGCTAAGGTGGGAGTAGTAGTTTGAATTAGAGGCAACATTTTAGAGAGAAAAGTGGCATATGGGGTCTAGGAGCTATTTTCCCAACTTGCACTAGGCAATTTTTAGCTACCATAGCTATGTCATAGGTGGCAAGTAGCACATGTCCTCCCATGGACTGTATCATAATAGTGATATCATTATTTAATGCCCTTAAGTAATATAGGAAAGCATAGCTAGGAGTTAGTCTTACCAGAATGGGGATTGTATCCCATGTCTTCTGAAATTGAGTGTTGAAATCATGCATGTATTCATGTGGGGCTCTTTTCATGGTAGTCAACTGCTCAGCAAGTGAGAGGTGGTTGCTCTTTTCCACAAAATGGTCCATCAAGTGAGTGCCCAATTCATTCTAGGAACCAATTAAATTTATAGCCAAAGTCCCATACCATTCCAGAGCTTTGCCCTTGAGAGACAATGCCAGCAATCTGATTACAATATTCTCCTCAGTGACATTGAAAATATTGCAGAGGTTAGTAATATTTTTGTTGTGTTTGATAACTATAAGGGGCCCCTCTCCATCAAAGGGAGGTACACTTTTGAGGATTGCTCTAGGAATTGGGTCATAATGTCAGAGGTTTAAAGGGCTCTGATCATGGAAAGTCATAAAGGGTAATGCCATAGCTATGATGGGATGTAACTATGGCCTTGCTGTGTAGGTGTTCTTTATAGCAGGTTTGGGAAAAGCATTTGTTGAATAAGGATGGGTCCTCTCAAACCTTAGTCACTTTGTTGAGTTTAAAGGAAATTCAATGAATTTGAAAGGGACACCCTTAGAAGCAGACTGTGTGGTGACTTTAGGCATAGGAAGTCAAATTGGTCTTTGATTAGAAACTAAAGCTCTTACCAGTGGAGTCACCAGATGCTAAAAATGGTTGGTTTTCTGTAATAAGACCAACATCAATCCTAAAAATTTACTGAGTGTAAAAACTTGGTCCCACCGAGTGTACCAAAAATTGTTGACGCAATGGATTGTACCCTAGGCAGGAGGCTGAGCTCCTGCCTTCTACATGCAATAATGGAAACTCCCCTCTCACATGTGGGACTAGTGAAGCTAGAGGGGAGAGTCTCTACATAAAGGATAGCTCCCTTTGATGCATATGAGTTGTTCTAATATGTGCTAATCTATATATATATATATATATATATAGATATATAATGGGGGGGTGAAAAGGGAGAAGGATTACAGGAAAATAAAACCTACTCTAAAAGGGGTGATGCACCAAATGATTCGACTTACTCACACTCACACTCTGAACCATAAAAACACATACGTACACTTTAAAATGGTAAAATGACTAGACTATAGGAAGCTTAATAGGGAGGATTTAATGGAACACATAGAAATTAGGGACTCACCACAGGTGATATAGAAAAGGCACATTGTATAGTAGCTTCTTTCTACCTCTGCACTTCCAAATGCAGCTCTCCTTGTCACCTACAGAAATGATGCCTTAAAGATACCAGGTGCGTTGGTATCAACCCTATGAAAGCATTAGGAAGCAATGACTAAACACAAAACTAACACTTAGACACACATAGAGATATCTAATCAGAATAGAGGTAAAAATGCATTTTATTGATTCCAAGTGAAAATTTTCTAGGGCTTCGCCTCACAAATGTGAAAGATCCTTTTCCAAAATGAGGAGTCTACAATATATAGAGGAAGGAAAAAGGCCTTTTGGTACCCTTTTTATAAATGACCCATGTGCGTTCTAATCATTGGGAAGAGCAAGCCACTTAAACATCATATGAGAAATTATGGGCCGCATCGTTTGTCTGCTTATAAGACTGCTCCTTCAAGGCAATTATGTGGCTTGTTTACTCATTAATGCAAAATGAAGAAAAATGGGTCACACTGTTAGCCATTTACACCTCCTAATGATCAATTCATAGACACTATATCACCTACTAGTGTAACTCTTGAGTCAATGCCTCTCTTCACGACTTAGACTATTTACCTGTTCCTACATTTGGCACTTTTATCTTTTCCCTGCCTTGACTCTTCTGGTTCCTTGGGCTCTTTTCATCTTTGTTCTCTGGGCTCTTTGTTGGCATTCAAGAGTTCAAAATTCAAACAGCTATTTCTTTGTCATAAAAATGACGTTCGCAAACCCATCACCATTTGAAAAACAACAGCTAATCTATCTCCTTGAAGTTGACAGTTTCCAAGATGTCACTGTCCTTGGCAAATTCCTTCAGGCCTTTTCCTCTGATTCAGCCTTTTGTTTTGGACCCTCCCAAAGGGGAAGTATCCCTTCAACTCTAGATAAATACCCTTCATTTGGTAGTCAAGAGTCCCCTGTAAGGGCACCTGCCCTTCAGGGTCCTTCAGCAGCCTTTGTCTCTTCGGCTTTCTCCGTAGACTTTTTTCCCACGGACATTTCCCACAAACAAAAAGTCCACAAGAATTACCCTTGTGCTTTGTCCTTCAAAATTTCCATCGGCCTCTTTTCTTGTGGACTTTTCTATGGGCTTTTTCCCACAAACAAAAAGTCTACAAGAATTGGCCTTTGAAAAGTGCTCTTTGGGATTCTTGTAATTAACCCTTATGAAGGGTGCTTTTGTCAACCAAGTGCCCTCTACAAGGGCACTTATCCTTCGGGAGGCTCTCTTGACTTTTCATATTGAACCACTCCTTTGAACCAATCATTGAACCAATTGATTGAACCAATTCAATGGTTCAAGTGGTTATTGAACCAAGGCTTTAAACCGAGCGTTGAACCAAGCTCGTTGAACCATTTGAATTGAGTCAAGCCTTTGAAATTTGCCAATGAACTTTTGCATTGAACTTTGTTGATGAACCAAGGCATTGAACTGACTGATTGAACTAAGTGATTGAACCATCCTATTGAACCAAAGCATTGAACCAAAATGTTGAACCAATGCATTGAACCAAGTCGATGAACCGTTTGATTAAACCAAAGAGATGAACTTTGCCGATTGAACCAAGGCTTTGAACTGAAGCGATGAACTTAGGCATTGAACCAAGGCATTAAACTAGTTCAATGGTTTAAAAATGCTAACCTTGTGAATTTTTAGATAAGAGTTTGAAGAAGCTTTACAAAACCCTGCACTCTTTAAACTAGTTCTTCATGTGCCAAAAGACTCACCTGCAGAGTTCATTGAAAAACTTCTTTATAGAATCTATAGAAACTTCACCTACAGAGTCCATAGAAAATCCATGCCTATAGAAATGGTAGAAAAGCACCTATAGAGTCTATAGAAATGGACCTATAGAGTCCATTGAAATAGACCTGTAGAGTCTGTAGAAATTCCTAAACTTATACAAAATCAAAAAATGAATTGGCCTAGAACAACAGGGGAAGAAGGGGACTAATTTTTGGCCTATTAGACCAAAAATGGTCAACAATACCCACATTAACTATTTAGGGATTCTCTATAGGGCTAATATTAATGAGTCGACACATTTGATATTTGAACTCGGGTTTTTTAGCCTAAAAGGTTGGGTCTAATGCATTAAACACTCTTTTTAATGAAATCATCCACTTAGGGATCCAATTTCCATAAATATTTAGGACACCATCCTTATCTAACTCATTCTTGGGGTTGTTTGTATTTTTCATCTATTATTTGGGCCTTAAATATCCCCTAATTATCAAGGAACTACATGATTTATTGGTCATCTTTAAATACATAGAAGTTAGTCATGGTGTTTGGGATAGAAGGATAGGGGTGAGTTCCATAGAGAACTTTTTTAACTCAGTGTCATCTATAGGGGTTAGGTTCACTACCACTGATGTTATTGAGTCTATTAATTAATTTTCCTCCTAGGGAATAGGGATGATATTGAATGCATTAAACATTTTGATTAGGTCCCAAGATCGATGATTATACCTTCTGAGGTATGTTAGTTTTCATTGAAACTTAGTCTTAATTTGGTTAACCACTTATTTAGAGTCATTGAATACTCTTAGTTTATTTTCCTTCTGTCTTAATGCAAATTTTAATCCTGATATTAGGGATTCATACTCTACAAGGTTATTAGTGCAATGAAATTGTAACCTATATGATGCTAGATGTTTCCTTCCTAAGGGGTCTATAAGTATAATGCTAGATCCACTACCTTCTTTGGAGTGAAATCTATTTATATAAAGAGACCATAGGCTAAGTAAACTTGGGTTGTGAATCATTTGGTTTTTTGGAGGCTTGGTGCTTGGTTTGTAGATGCTTAGGTTTAAAGAAACTAGGTTTATCTTATCATTAATGGTGTTTTATTCAGTGATCATATGCTTCATGTATATTTCTTTATCTATTATTATTTGGTTGGCTACTCCTCTCCATGAAAACCACATATGGGATAAATTTATGGCCATATACCCTTCTAGGGATTTGGACCAATCTCTATTGAGGATCATGTCCTAAGCTTCTAGGATATCCACCACTTGGATGTCTATAAAGTGTTGAACCCTACTCTTGGATTCTAACTAGATGTGGATGTTTATCAACTTGTCTATCACTGTCACCTTTGATTTCTCTATTTAGACTATGACCTTGTCTAACTTTATGGGGGCTAAACTAATTATCACATATGCTAGCTAACATCACATTGGCTGGGACTCTTGAAACTACTAAGAAGTTATGAATATTCTTTCCAAACAGCTATATGGTTAAAAGGAATGAGGGGACCTCCATTTTATTCTTTTCAATGAGCACATTAGTGTGTGTTTCCCTTAGTTTTAGTTTATCCTATGGGGTACGCTTTTTATTCCAAGATTTCAGTAGGAGATCCCATTGCTTTATAATTCAAGCAAGATCATGAAGGGTAATGTTAGCCTTGATATTTTCCATATCCTCAACTATGTTGTAACCTCCTTTACTTTAGATTGGTGGGGTTTCCATAGGTGCCTTAAGTTCTTAATATATTAGAGGTGGGGGATCATTCTTAGTATTTTAGTCTGGTGGTGATGTACCATTATTTGGGGGTGTTGATGTATTAAGAGGTTATTATTACTACCTTCTCTTAAGGTCATAATTGATCCTTTGGAACTATTGAAATGCTTGCACCTCACTAATACCTTCCTCTAGTTCATTTGCTTATTTTATAAGGAAATTCATGGTTTTTAACACCATAGTAGTACTAGGGTATTTACCAGAGTTATAGGATTATAAATTATTAGGGACCACCTCATATTCTTTCATTTACTTTTGGAAGATATCGAAGAAGAATCAAACTCCTTGTAGTTTAGTTTTATGTGTGCTGCTATGTTATATACTCGACACCAATTATGTAAGGCTATCTCAAAGATATTGATCTCAGATACCCTATTGGTATGAGGTTCTATGTGATTGTGAGGATGGTTATAACTCTTTTTTGGTATTTGATATGTAAAATTTTTGTTGGATCTTTTTACATTGGAGTTACTCACTTATCTTTGCAGCCCTAGAAATTCATTGCTGATTTTTTATACCATCCATTAAATGACATTTCACTCATATTTAGTGGACTCTTAAGGCATGGTTTGTGTGTTTTTATCCATAACTACTATCACTTGATGTTGAGTCTAGAGAAATAGATCTTGGCTCCCTAGGTTTAAGAAATCTAGTTGTTGGTTTGAAGTAGAATGAGCTAGTGAGAGTTGATGTGATATAGGGAGTGGATTAAGCATAAATGCATTCTGATTAACATTGGGAAAGAATTTAAACACAAGAATCTATAGTATCATATTAGGATTTGGGGTCATAGTGTGACCTTAGGGGTTTAGTTATCCATCCACTTTGATGGGCCCATGCATAAGTTGATGACAATTCTATTATTATTACATCCCTCCTTTGGACAATGGTTATTCAAGGGTCCAGTGCATTATTATACATTTTAAGTGATATTTAAGGGTTGGGTTGATAAAGAATGGTTACCCAAATATACATCTTCTAAAATATATCATTAAAACTCCTAATGGGCTCATTGGGTTCCCTCTTGATACAAGAAAACTACTGGTATAAGACAGGGGGGTCTATCACTTGGCCAAATTGAGTGAGGAAATTAAAAATAATATGGTCCTAACTTAGGATGGAGTCTTTAGGAAGGTTAAATAACCAATCATATGTAGATTCCATTAAGGTAAAGGGAGAAAGCATGCATACTACATCCTCATGTTTTACATTTAAGAAACTTAGGATGGTCTTGTAAAAGGTTATGTATTCCTATATGGTTTGTCCCACACCAAGGGTGAAATGAGGAAGATACCTCTTAAGATTCTTAAATAAATCATGGATGACTCCTGAGACATTAATGGTTGAGCCAACTAACTAAGCCATCTGTTTCTATACGATATTCACTTTTTACATTCAAAAGATAGAAGTAAAAAATTGAGAGATATAGTCTAAGGCTTATATGTACCTGGATGATGTCATGTGCACCATTATCCAGACATCATGAGAACTCTTCTTTGGTTGTGGAGGATGACACCTGCAAGAGAAAGAAACTAAGACAAAGAAGGCATTAGATGAGGAGATGGTGGGTTGTCAAGCAAAAGCTTGATCCCAGAAGTATAAAGACTTCCTTAAGGGATGTCAACCCACTAATTGATAAAAATAATGTCTAATAAAAGGTAGAATGATAAAAGACTAAAATGATTAAAAACTAAAATAGAAATAGAAGCAAATGCTTACCTGAATGATGCCGGCGGTCTGATCACAGTCACCGGCGTCGATGGTCTTACTGGCGTCAGCTGTTAATGTATGCCAATGTCAGTTAATCTACTAATGTCGGTGGGGGCAATAGTGTCTGTGGCCATCATCAGTCGAGGCAGTAGTCTTAGACAGAGTCAGGATGAGTCTATGGTCTGTGGACAGGTCTAGAGTCATGCAGAGTGGTCTAAAAGGGGTCTGGGTCTGGTTGGGGGTAGTCTAAGAGTCTATGCAGAGATGTAGGGGAGTTAAATGGATAGAATATGAAATTGATAGAAGGGTAGAGGAGGTCTTCTAGCCTCTCCAGGAGAGCAGGTCAGGTCTGTGGTCTAGTTGATAGTCTGGTCTAGGGTCTGGGAAGGGCAGGTCAGGTCTATGGTCTAGTTGATAGTCTAATCTGGGGGAGATATTATTTAGAAGCAAATAACTAAGAACATAATGAAAACACAGACAAAATACATGCCTGTGTCTTGCTGAAGGAGTGTTTGCTAATGTTTGTACCTATTGTTGGTGTAGAAGACCAATGTAGAATCCTTGCTGTTGTTATAGCTTATTGTGGGTGCTAGAGAGAGAATATCAGAGAGGTCTGATTCACATTCAGGTTCTTGGTTTGAAAGATTAATTGATGATTGATGATATCGGGCTAGCTAAGAGAGAGGACCCAATAACGAATGGAATACCGTTATGAAGGGAACCAATGCCGGCAATATCACTGATGTCGGTCGATAGGTGACCGACGTCGGTGGTTGAAAGGTAGGAAAAAGGCTAAAAATAGCCTTTTATCTATTTTCCCAACTGCCAGGTTAAAGTGTCGGGGAGAAAAATGGTCGAAGGGAGTGTTTATGGGCGCGGGAGGAAGTCTTAGGGGTGTGTTTAGGTAATTAGGGTTTTAACAAGGGGTGAGGTGGCAAAAGGGGGTAATTAAATTAAATTAATTGTTTTATTTAATAATGGAGGGGATGAGGGTTAGGAATGGACAAAGAGGACCAAGGGGGAGGACAACCAAATGGGTAGACATGATTTTGGTGTCTACATTTGCCCCTTTTTGTCTTGTTGGTTGTTCTTGATGAACTGCAAGACAAAAACAGGAGTTGGTTGCCCCAGGTATGGGATGAGGTGTTCCCCCCTCAAAGCGAGAGTCGAGGGAAGGGAACCGGACATAGAGTGTCAATTTGACAAAGAGAAGAGAGGGTCAAGAATGAGTGTGAATGCGGTAAAGGGCAATATTGCATGTATACCACACCATGCAGTAGGCAGGTCAAATTATCATGGTCAATGGGTCGAGGAGTGCTAGAATTGAAATAACTAGGCCCCTGCATGTAGTTATAGCTGATTGGGTCATTTAGTCCAAGCTGTAGCTCCAATGGATCATCATGTTCTAGGTATCTTGGGTGTCCTAGAAAACACTAAAAAAGCACAAGCATGAGGGATCAACGTGCTCGCAATCCGATACTCGTGAGGGTCGGGTGACAATTGGCCAACTAGGCATGAGGTAGTAAAGGCAATCAAAACAACCATGGTAGAGTTGTCTCGAAAGGGGTCAGAGGAGATAGTCGTGATCTCCAAGGTCGGGCGGTTGATGGATGAAGGCAAAAGTGAACACAAAGGTGCCCCAGGGGGCAAAGATCAATTGGTCAAGAAAATTGACTGATGGGGGGCATGATTGGGGGGCAATGGGATGAAAAATGAGGTTTGAGGGTCATCGACATTGGTACAGCCGACATTGTCACAGTCGTAGGGGATAGGGCAGGGCATGGCAGCAGGTCTAATGGGGCCACCACAGACTGTGCCATATTCTAGATACAAGACTGTGGTGGAGGAGATCACATATTATGAGGGTGTCATCTTAGACTACCCTCAGATACAGTGATTCTTGGAGATGAGAGCTGACCATAGCTGATAGAGGTCTACGTCGCAAGTGACGACTTTGAGCACCCACAGATAGCGCAGATCTAAGAGCAGAGACGATACAGCGTCATCCAGGCTGCCACTTCCACCACCACAGCCATAGCCATGAGGCCTAGTTTTGAGATGATTTTGAGTTATTATTTACTTTTGATGTATATACCGGCCTGCGAGCTGAAGATGAGAGATGTATTATGAGAGAGAGAGACAGACACATATTGTGTCTGATTTTATAAAAACTATTCTTGATATATATATGATGAGAGTTTTGACCATGGACATGAGTAATGAGAAAATGTATGGATGTATTTATTGGCATTTTGATTTGATGGATGTGGATATTATGTTGTATGTTTATGATGTGTATGTGATGATGAATATGTTTATGAAATGGTTATATGATGATGTTTACTGATTGTTGATAATAGATTATATGAGGATGACTTTAGATTAGATGATGATGGATGTGATATTTAATGTTGAACTTGCAGATTAGGAAATGTGGATGTTTGATGAGTTATGATGGATGATATTTATGACTAATGACTTATGATGTTATGATGAAAATGAGAGTATGCTAATGATTATGAGAATTGGTGATTGACTGTGCTGTGATTGACAGGTGACGAGCAAATGAGATGAGAGAAAGTGATGAAGAGGATAGCTGAGCTAACCCCAGAAGACCCCATGTCAACTAGGTGCTACCGACATAGCCCTTGTCCTAAGGGCCTCAGGCCAATGTAGTTCTCCCAAAGAGGGAGGAAGAGTCAAAGTGGTTGATTGCTTGTGGTCTAGGTCAAGTCACAAGTTAGAAGACGATAGGGTTTGTCCATCAGGTAGATGAACAAACGAGGGTGGTCGAGCTAACCCCAAAAGATAGTCATGTCATCTGAGTGTTGCCTACATAGCCCTAATTGAAAGGGGCCTCAGACCAATGTAGTTCAGGCTAGGAGACAAAGAGGTCGAGAGTTGGTCTTGGTCAGGAGAATAGTCTAACACGTCCATATGTCTGAGGGAACATGCTTGAAATGATGAAAAGAAGGCAAAGGTTGTTCACCCTTAGCAATTGTCCACATTAAGTGATGGACATATGCTAAAAATGAAGTGAGTCTATTTATGTGTCAGCAAGTAATGGTTTATGCTGAACATAAATTGAGTAGTCGAGAGTTTCCATGTACATTGGTTTCCATAGAAACTAGTGTGAATAGGTTAGGTGAGTGGTTTGAGCTGAGTGTGACAAATGATATAATGTAATAAAAGTGTGAAAAAAGGTAAAAAGCATAATCGCCCTTTCATTGACAAGAACCAAAATGGTAGCATAGATAGGGGTTGTTAGAACTAAGAGCCCCATTCATGCATTATGTCATTGACCAGATGTTGTGTTAGAACGGTAATCGAATTACTTTGACATTAAAGTGAGCTCGAAGTCCCTTGAGCAGGTGTTAAGATAGGAGGAAATAGGGTAACCCATTTTAAGAGTAGAGATAACCTTACCCCTTTTTATGGGAGACCCTGAGACAACTATAAGTCAAGTCCATGACTCCTTTTTTTTTTTGGCACAGACTAATCAATGCGAGAAGCCTGTATAGAGATGTTGTTGTGCTTGGTGGTCAGTTGTGAAGATAATCGATGTGGGAATCTTCTAAGATAGTTTTGTTTATTGCCAGATTAGTCATAGCCATCCTTCGAGGGAGTGGTCTAGATTTTTGCTTAATATAAGGGCTTTTGAATAGCTATCCTTCGAGGGAGCTGTCTATTAGCTACAGTAATGATAGTACAATTATCCTTCAAGAGAGTAGTCTACCTTTTTAATTTGATATTGATATGGTGACCGTGGATATTTGACATCTTGATTTATTTTTGACATAAATTTGAGTCATGGACAAGACTATGGAAGTTCAAAGGCCCCCTTTTATTAGGACAAAGCATCTGTACTGTATAAAAGGGTTATAGAGGAATTGTTAAGAGGAATAACGATGAAAGGAATTAGGACTAAGAGGATGGGGATTGCTCAAGGGATGAGCTCAAGTTAAATCTCAAGTGAACAAGTACTCGACTAGCAATAGAATGGTCACAGATGTAACACATTAAGAGGCTCAGGTTCTGGTCATCCATCAAGAGAGGACAGACGATAAGTCCCTGATCCATACTTGTGTGTGATGATGAAAGGTCCAAGACAATTAGGGGAAAACTTTCCTCATTTACTTTGCTCCATATTAGTCACATGTTGATTCTCTTTGAGGATGAGGTCTCCGATATTGAAATCTCATTCTCACAGATTTTTGTCATAGGCTCGCTTGATGCAATTTTGATAGACATGGAGATGATTAAGGGCAGCAAGATGGCACTCATCAAGTAACTCAAGTTGAGCTAAGTGATCTTGACAAAAGTCATGATTAGAAAGGATGTCATGTAGAGAAATGCAGAGAGATGAGATCTGTACTTCAAGAGGTAGGACAGCCTCTGTTTCGTACATGAGAGAGAAAGGGGTAGCACCCATAGAGGTTCAAATGCTAGTGTGGTAGGCCCACAAAGTGAAGGGAATGTGAATGTGCCAGTCCCTTAAGGAAGTCTTTGTACTTCTGGGATCAAGCAAGATGGTGCTCGTTCAGTAACTCAAGTTGAGCTAAGTGATCTTGACAAAATTCATCATTAGAAAGGATGTCGTGTAGAGAAATGCAGAGAGATGGGATCTGTACTTCAAGAGATAGGACAACCTCTGTTTCATACATGAGAGAGAAAGGGGTAGCACCCATAGAGGTTCAGATGCTACTATGGTAGGCCCACAAAGTGAAGGGAATGTGAATGTGCCAGTCCCTTCCTGTGTTGTTGACCACCTTCATGAGAATTTTAGTGAGAATTTTGTTGGAAGCCTCGGTCTGCCCATTTGCTTATGGGTAGTAAGGTGAAGAGAAACTGAGCTTGATGCCAAATGAGTCGCATAGCTTTTGGACAGTTTTATTTTTGAAGGACTTGCCATTGTCGGTAATGATCTTATAAGGGACACCGAAATGATAGATGATGTGGGTACTGATGAAGTCGATGATCTTGTCAACTTTTGTGGAGATGAGAGGAATGGCTTCCACCCACTTGGTGAAATATTTAGTGGCTGTGATGATGGATTGATGATGAAGAGAGGAGTGGGGGTTAATCTCATTGATGAGATCTAAACCCCACTGAGAAAAAGGCTAGAAATCTTAAGCAATTTGTAAGGCATGGTTGGAGAGATGGAGCAAGTTAGAGTGTTACTGACACTTGATGCAATGTCGGACATAGTCACTACAGTCTTGATGAAGGGTAGGCCAATAATAGCCCAGACAAAGGATGCGCTTGGCAACCGAATTCCCACTAAAATGTCTACCACAAATCCCATCGTGGACTTGCTTAATGGCCTGAGATGCTTTAGTGGAGTTGAGATAGTGAAGAAGGAGGCCATCAAAGCCTTGCTTATAGAGAAGACCACTTAGCATGGTATAGCGAGCAGTACGCTTGATAAAAGCTCACTACGCATTGCTAGAGAGGTCAGGAGGAATGACAGAAAAAGATAAGAAGCCCACAAGTTGCTTATACCAATCATCTCATGGGCTAGAGTCTGTAGTGTTGACATGATTAATGCTAGGAGAGATATAGGAAGGCAATGGCACATGATGCACCGTGACAAAAAGTCTGGATGCAGATGAGGAAGATGGGATATGTGAAGTGAGAGAAGCCGTGGTGTCAGCAAACTTATTCATGGATCGAGGAATAGTCTACAGGAGGTAATGGTTGAAAGATGCAAGGAGAATGTTAGTACAGTTTTTATACCTTTGTAAAATTTCATTTTTACAGAGGTATGAACCATTGACCTGATTGATGACGAGCTACGAGTCACTAAAGATGTTGATGGACTTAATGTTGAGAGAGAGGGCAGTCTGAAGTCCCAAAATTAAGGCCTCATACTCAGCCATATAATTAATACAATCAGAGTCAAGCTTAAAAGATAGAGGCATGGGCTCCCCTTCGAGTGGGATGAGAATGACCCTGGCACCCCCACCGAGTTGACATTTGGAGCCGTCGAAGAACATGGTCATCTGATAGGCGATGTCATCGATGGAAAGCGCGGTGATAGATTCGTCAGGAAACTCACACTGTGGAGGTTAATTGTCAAGAAGAGGGGCATCTGTCAATTGGTCAGTGATGGTTTGCCCCTTGATAGATTTTTGTTGGATGAATTCGAGGTTGAACTCAGCAAGCAGCATGAGCCACCGAGCCATACGTTGATTTTGATATGGATTGGAGTGCATATATTTGAGAGGGTCAGTGTGGGTGATGACAAAGGTCTTATGGTTAAGAAGATAATGGCAGAGCTTAGTAGCGGCAAAGACTAACACCAAATAGAGTTTCTCAGTATGGGTGTACCAAGTTTCATAGTTGACCAATGTTCGGCTGATATAATAGACTGCTTGTTCACGGTGATGCTCATCTCGATGCGCAATCATGGCACCTAACGAATGATTAGTGGTTGAGATATAAAGGTAGAAGGGTTGGTCATCTTTACGTGGAATGAAGACTGGTGGAGAGACTAGATAGTGTTTAAGGGCTTCAAAAGCCTCTTGATAGTCCTTATCCCATGTAAAGGAGATGTCCTTCTTAAGGAGATTATGAAAAGATTGGCAGCATTCAGAAAGCTACGAGATGAAACGGCGAATGGACTGGAGCTTCCCTTGTAAACTATGAAGCTACTTGAGATTGGTCAGGGGCAGCATTTCAAGGATAGCGTGAATCTTGGTGGGATCTATCTCGATGCCACGAAAAGAAATGATGAAGCTGAGAAGCTTACTAGAGAGGACCCCAAAGACACATTTCTTGGGGTTAAGGCGAACATTGTATTGAAGAAGACAAGAGAAGATGATCTTGAGAATGGTCAGATGGTCACGGTGAAGATTGGACTTGCCTAGTAGGTCATCCACATAGTCCTCCATGATTTTATGGAAGAGATCATGGAAAATGTAGGTCATGGCACACTGATAAGTGGCACCTATGTTCTTCAAGCTGAAAGGCATGACTCGATAGCAGAATGTCCCCCATGGGGTAATGAAAGTGGTCTTGTGTTGATCTTCTAGAGCAATCAGGATTTGATTGTATCTTGAAAACCTGTCCATGAGAGATAGCATCTCATGGCTGGCCATGAGATCAACAAGCTAGTCAACGTTAGGAAGAGGAAAGTCATCTTTAGGACAGGCTAAGTTAAGGTCACGATAGTCCGTGCAGATTCGGATCCCCTGAGTCACCTTGGTGACTGGGACAATGTTAGAGACCCACTATAGATAATTGATGGGCTGGATGAAGGAGACAGAAAGGAGGCACTGAAGCTCCTCTTTAACAAGGAGGGCAATGCGAGGATGCATCTTTTGAAGCTTTTGCCTGATAGGCTTAGCCTCTGGTTTGGTGACAATGTTATGGGTAGCGATGGTGGGGTCGATGCCAGGCATGTCACTGTAAGTCTAAGCAAAGGCCTTGCTATGGTCGAAGAGGAACTGGGTATAGTCAAGCTACTCCTAAGCATCTAAAGATTGGCCAATATTTAAGACATAAGGAACATTAGAAGAAGGAAGGTTGATGTCAATGGTTGATTCATTTAACATAACCTGGGTCTCAGAAGGGAGGGAGCGCTGGATGAAAGAGTCATCGGTGACCATGTAAGAAAGAATGGCATTGTCGTTAATGTAGTGGACAGTGTGAATGGTCACCGACTCATCTTTTATCATGCTGGGAAAAATGAGAGGGAGAGACCTGGACACCCCATTAAGCTGATAAGTTAGGGGTTCCAGGCAAATGGTGTTTATGTAAAAAAACTAGGAGGAATGGAAACCACTGACTCCATAGGTGAAGAAGGAAAAATGGGCGAGCGTGGAGGAGATTGGTCAATGGTTGGTTTGGGACAAAGGTCTGCAGGGTCCTTAGTGGGGTCATGATATCCTAGGCCATATTATTTCTTGGCATTGTCATCGTTGAGTGGCTCAATAGGCTGATGGGAGCCCTGCTCATAGCGTCTGAAACTAAAACCCTTTCATGCACACCTATAAAGGTAAGTGTGTGCAAAGGCAGGGTTGCCAAGAAATGAGAAGTCTGATGTGAAAGGTTGAGGTGAAAAAAGAGGATTGCCATCAGTAGGAGCTTGATCAAGCCCCCCATAGATAAGGTTGGTTCGGAGCTGAGGAGGACCATAAGGCATGATCATCCCGATCTGATGGTCGTAACTAGGGTTGTGATGAAGGCGTCCATACTCTTGTGGAGTTTGGAACATGTCTAAGGCTAGCATGCGATACTTCCCCAGTGAAAGTCTTTGGAAGATGTCTTCCATGGGGTCTGTGGTCATTGCTTTAAGGGGAGGTGTTAGGGCGATCACCTGTTGCGAACTGGTCGAAGCTTTCACGGATGGAGGCAGTGTCGAGATTGATGGCTTGATAGGAATGAGGACGTCATTTGGATGGTAAGTGGTGTTACAAGTTTTGAAGGGTGAAGGGTCATTGGGAATGGTGTGGACTTGCCCATCGTGCTCAAATTTCACACAATGGTGCAGGGTGGTGGGGACACAGGCCATGGCACAGATCCAGGGTCAGCCTAGTAATATGTTGTATTGAAAATCTCCTTCGATGATATAGAAGAGCTTCGAGACTATGCGTGGACTAATGTGCATGTGAAGGATGACTGTGCCAATGGTCGTGGTAGTGGTGTCATTAAAGGATAAAGGAGCGCAAGATTGTGTTAGTTTTGGAGATGCAATTCTTGGGAAGAGCCAACTGATCAAAGGCATGGGTGGAGATAATGTTGATGCTGGCACCTCCATCAATCATAATGCATTTAATACATGTCCAATCAAAATAGGCAGTGATGAAGAGGGTGGCATCTTGATTTTCTATGTTGGATGTGGGAATCTCAGAATCACTGAATGTGATGGAGGCAACAGGGGCTAAAGCGTGGACAAGGGTAGCAAGTGGTTGGGGGTCCTTGGGTTGGACCTCCACTGCCTACAGGGCTCTGATGAGGGCTTGATAATGTTGAGGTGAGGTTTGGATGAGGTCATAGAGAGACATCTTCACAGGTGTCTGGTGAAGCTGTTTCAACATGGAGTCATGGATTGGTCTGGAAGAAGAAGAAGAAGAGGAGGGTTGAGACGCGCCAAGGATAGAAATTTTAGGCTTTAGCGCTAGAGGTGGATTGATGAAAGGGTAGGTCCAGGGAATGGCAGCTTTTTCTTTTGCCTTGTCCTTTTGTGACCTAGTGGTTATGTGAATGGCATTGATTTCAAAGATAGGAGGTGAAGGAGATAAAGGGGTCGTAACCTATTGATGAGATGTTGATGGGTTTGAAGAGGTTGGAGGGTTATGAGAAAGATTTAGGGGTCGGTCAAGAGTGTCCTCAAAGAGAAGAGTGTCTTTCTCTAGATAGCAGTGAATGACGGCCTTGAGGGCATAGCAAGTCTCGGTATCGTGTCCTGACGTACGATGGTATAAGCAAATATTTGTGTCATCGAACCAAGAGGGCTTAGAACCGAGGGGTTGGAAAGGCCTAATGGGTGGAAGGGTTATGCTAGAAGTCTACAAAAGTTGGTGTAATATCAGAGAGTATGAGCCCACTAAAGGGTCCGTGCTCGGTGATGTGTGTGATACTGGTGACTTTTGCTTGGGCGGAGTCAAAGGAGGCTTTCATACCACCTTTTGGGTTGACAGTGCGGTGATAGGTGGAGATAGCACTTTGTTCGTGGGAGGTACCACCTTTTTGAGAGAGAGTAGACTGGAGGTAGGCAAAGGAAGCAAAAGAGGCAACTGGTTTTGATTAAAGGTCAAAGTGGGAAGGACTCTGGTCAGGGTCGAAGGATGGGGGCCCAAAATGGATGGAAATGGTGAAGGAGGAGGAGGCATTTACCTCTATGGTTTAGTAGTCTTCTGTGACTTGAGTTGAAGACTACTATTGGTCAAGGTCTGGTCTAGGTCCACCTTCACTTGCGGATGAGTGAGGGTAGAGACAGGGCGAACACCAAGTGACTTGATTGGTTTAGATGGGTTAGATGCAGGTTTTGGTTTTGATGGGGTCGGTTGAGGTTTAAAAATGGGAGTCTAGTTTTTGTTAAGGGTCTTGGGAGATTTCGCCATGGGAGGATTGGCTGCATGAGATGAGAGGGCATGGGCATGCTGAAGAGCTTTGAGACGCTCCCATAATACCTGATGTTCCACTTTCCTTGAAGGGAGAAGTCTGATTTTCTCCACTAATCAGGAAAATGGCTGAGAAAATGTTGAATGGGGTTTGGGTTCTTGAGAAGATGTTGACGATTGTGGGACCAAAGGTGTGGTAGTCTCGGTCCCAAGGCATGATGAAGTCGTGACAGGTTCATCCTTGGTTGGAGATGAAGGAGAGGCAGGTTCTTCCCTAGGTGGAGAAGAAATCGAAGAATAAGGCTCCTCAAGCAGGTAAAAGGCAGGGATGATTGTGCCCTCCACTTGCGGTCAAGGAGTAGAAAGGGTTGGGTCCTCCATGGGTAGGAAGAAGGAGGATGGTGAAACTGACAGTGCTGGTAAGGTCGAGGCATCCTCCAAGATGAGAGAGGTTGATGGAGAACTAACCAAAAAAAGAGGTTCATCCACATGTGATGGACTGATGGATGGACTCACCTCTTGAGGTTGGTCAAAAATGAAGGGCGAGACCGTATTGACTGTTCGAATGTTGTGTTCATGAGTGTCGTCAATCACGGTCTAGACATTATTTTGAGTTGGTGGATGATTAGGGAATGGTTACTTGAAGATGTCAATACCCTGATTAGGTGGTGCATTGGGATTGTCTAGGATGAGGTCACCCTTTTCAAGCATGTCTTGGATTATGTTTTTAAGGGTTTTGCAGTTTCCTGTGTCATGTCCCTTAACACGGTGGTAGTTGTAGAAGTCATTTTGTCTATACCACATAGGGATGGCACGTTAGGGATCAAATTGTGGAGGTGGTCGGATCTGGGGGAGATTAAGGACCCCCTGTTTAATGAGTTTTTCTATCACAAATGCGTATGATTCTCTGAGTGGAGTATACTATTGTTGTACATATCTCTACTAGAATTAGTAGGTGGCACTCTGGGATGTGGATGGCTCAGGCTGGTTAGTTGAAGGGGAAGAGGAGGAAGATCTAACAACCATAGTGTTTGTTGAAGCTTTAGATTTAGGATTGGATGAGGAAGGCTTAGAAGAGGGGTCATTGGTCTTGGAGTTGGGATTCTTGCTCTACAACTTGACTTTATTCTCCTCGATGGCACGTAACTCAAGTTTGTAGGCCATCGTGAAGGCTTTGTAAAAAATGCGGAAGGTCTGAACCCTTAAGGTGGAAGAAATATATTTGGCGCAGGCTTGGGAGAAAAGTTCAATAAGTTTAGGTTGGGGTAAAGAAAAGGAGAGCTGATTGGTGAGGCCCCTCCATCGAGCAATGAAATCAGCAATGGATTCATCCTCGAATTGGAAGATAGAATAGAGGTCTGTGATTGAGACCTTCTTGGTGATGTTGATAGAGAAATGATCAAGGAAGAGCTGGGCCAGCTGAGTGAACGTGAAGAGGGAATGGCTGGCAAGGGAGCTGTACCAGTCAAGCGTAGCCCCTGAGAGAGACATAAGAAATGTGCATAAAAGTAATGCATCATTGTGGGCGATAAGGTAATAGGCATGTTTGAATGCCCATAAGTGCTGTTGTGGGTCTTCCTTGCTTTGAAAATGAGAAAACTTAAGAAGTTCCCACTGGCTGGGATATGGCCTGATCGAGACAGAAGGATGAATGGGCTCATTGCAAATTTGTTCGTATGAGAGAGTATTACGTGAGCCAAAAATGGAGGTCTCTAGGCTAGACATCTTGTCCATCAGCATTTTGATGATATCTACTAACGGATTGGCGGGTGGAGCTCCCCTTAGATTGTAAGGTGCTTGAAAGAGGCTAGAAGAGGCATACAATGTAGTCAGTTGTACCAGTAAGGGCACAACGTATGGATGACTAGTCATAGGGATAGAAGAGGAGACTAAAGATGGTAGGGTAGAAGGCATGGCTAGGCTCGATGTCACCATGGGAGGTTGGTTAGTGGTAACATGGGCCAATGGATAGGTAGCCACCTTAGTGTTGATAGGAGCAAGGGTAGGTGGAATAGAGATGACCAGATTCTGAAAGGGGGTAGAGAGTGGTTGAGTGGGCTGAGGTTGATAGGGGGCTGAAACCTCAGTGGAAGTGGGCCCAAAGATGGAGGGAGAGGCCACACTTGGATGGTTGGTCAAAGGCTGGTCATTGGTCGAGGCAATAGCCTGGGTGTCTAAAGGTTGAACTACGGATGCTATTGATACGGCTGCAATCTCGAGAAGAGAGGTCGACATTCCGTAAATTGGATTGCCCAAAGAGTCTTGTGTTTGGCTATTTGTGAGATAGTGCTACAAGGCTTTGACGTTGAGGTCCAAGAATCATGCAAAATATTGGTCCCCTTCTGGGACAATAGGAGTCTGGGTCGGGGATGGTCTAGTAGGAGTTCTTTCAATCTCTGAGTGGAACTCCATTATAGGACTGGTTATGGACGGGGTAGATGGAAGTGGGTGATGCCTCGCATGATCGACTAGAGCCTTGGCTTGGCTACGAGTCAGAACCATTCAAGGCAAGAAAGAACGTCCTCACAAGTTCCAACAAGCAGATAAGAATAGAAAAGATGAAGAACACAAGCAGATCTTAAAAAAAAACCCTAAGAGTAAATTATTAGGATTATAGTGGCTTATGCCGTAGAATATGTGTAGAGGAAGATTGGCTTTTGAGTCAGGTCCTAGAAGAAGTAGTCTATGGATGGTTTTGGGTTAGTTATGGTGCTCAAAAGTCTGTGTTAGGTTTTGTACTTGGCCTGGTGCTAAGGAGCAAGCTCCCCTCACTTCACGAGTCCAGTGATAAGCTGGTCTCGCTTAGCCAAAATATACTTCCCCTAGAGATTAGACTCTGCCAGAGAACAGAGTGGGCTTTCCCCTTGGTGATGAAATCCAAGTAAGGTCACTGTGACAGGTAAGGTATCCACTGGGTGATGAAATCCCATTTGGGCCTTGTCTCAAGTAAGTTAAGATGTTTGTTTTGTGCAAGTGGTTTAGTCATGTAACATAAAGTGGACTAGATTAATTCATGATGCGGTTATTAATTACTAGGTGTGGTCTAAGAAATGCAAGAAAGCAAAAGTGAAATGCAATTTGTTTTAAGCCCAAGTCAAAATGTGAAGTTGGAATGAAAACAAGTTGAGAAAGGGTTGAAGAATATGATTTTTGACTAGTCTAGAAGTGCAAGAAAAGAAAGAAAAGTTCTTTTTAGTCTTGCTGATGGTGTCATTTAGAATAGACGAAAGAGGTGAAAAGGGAGAAACCTAATGCACCTATATGAAAAGAAAGAAACAAAGAACGCAAGGAAGGCCCTAGTGTCCCACTGGGTGTGCCAGAATGTTTTTATACGATATTCGCTTTTTACATTCAAAAGATAGAAGTAAGAAAGTGAGAGATATGGTCTAAGGCTTGTATGTACCTGGATGAAGTCATGCACACCGTTATCCAGATGTCGTGAGAAATCCTCTTTGGTTGTGGAGGATGATACCTACAAGAGAAAGAAACTAAGACAAATAAGGTGTTAGATGAGGAGATGGTGGGTTGTCAAACAAAAGCTTGATCCCAGAAGTACAAAGACTTCCTTAAGGGATGTCAACCCACTAATTGATAAAAATAATGTCTAATAAAAGGCAGAATGATAAAAGACTAAAATGATTAAAAATTGAAATAGAAATAGAAGCAAATGCTTACCTGAATGCTGTTGGCGGTCTGATCACAGTCGCCGGCATCAGTGGTCTTACCGACGTCGGTTGTTAATGTATGCCGACGTCAGTTAATCTGCCAATGTCGGTGGGGGCAAGTCTCTGTGGTCATCGTCAGTTGGGGTAGTAGTCTTAAATAGAGTCAAGATGAGTCTGTGGTCTATGGACAGGTCTTGAGTTGTGCAGAGTGGTCTGAAAGGGGTCTGGGTCTGGTTGGGGGTAGTCTAAGAGTCTATGCAGAGATGCAGGGGAGTTAAATGGATAGAATATGAAATTGACAGAAGGGTAGAGGAGGTCTTCCAGCCTCTCTGGGAAGTGCAGGTCAGGTCTGTGGTATGGTTGATAGTCTGGTCTAGGGTCTGGGAAGGGCAGGTCGGGTCTGTGGTCTAGTTGATAGTCTAGTCTAGGGGAGATATTATTTAGAAGCAAATAACTAAGAACATAATGAAAACACAGACAAAATACATACCCGTGTCTTGCTGAAGGAGTGCTTGCTGATGTTTGTACCTATTGTTGGTGTAGAAGACCGATGCAAAATCCTTGTTGTTGTTATAGCTTGTTGTGGGTGCTAGAGAGAGAATATCAGAGAGGTCTGATTCACATTCGGGTTCTTGGTTTGAAAGATTGATTGATGATTGATGATGTCGGGCTAGCTAAGAGAGAGGACCCAATAACGGATGGAATATCATTATGAAGGGAACCGACGTCGGTAATATCGCTGATGTCGGTCGATAGGTGACCAACGTCGGTGGCTGGAAGGAAGGAAAAAGGCTAAAAATAGCCTTTTATCTATTTTCCCAACTACTGGGTTAAAGTGTCAGGGAGAAAAATGGTCGAAGGGAGTGTTTATGAGTGTGGGAGGAAGTGTTAGGGGTGTGTTTAGGTAATTAGGGTTTTAACAATGGGTGAGGTGGAAAAAGGGGGTAATTAAATTAAATTAATTATTTTATTTAATAATGGAGGGGATGAGGGTTAGGAATGGACAAAGAGGACCAAGGGGGAGGACAACCAAATGGGTAGACACGATTTTGGTGTCTACATTTAAGAATGTTTCTATACGATCTTCACTTTTTATATTCAAAAGATAAAAGTAAGAAACTGAGAGATATGGTCTAAGGCTTGTATGTACCTAGATGAAGTCATGCGCACCATTATCTAGACATCGTGAGAATTCCTCTTTGGTTGTAGAGGATGACACCTGCAAGAGAAAGAAACTAAGACAAAGAAGGCATTAGATGAGGAGATGGTGGGTTGTCAAGCAAAAGCTTGATCCTAGAAGTACAAAGACTTCCTTAAGGGATGTCAACCCACTAATTGATAAAAATAATGTCTAATAAAAGGAAGAATGATAAAAGATTGAAATGATTAAAAATTGAAACAAAAATAGAAGCAAATGCTACTGGCGGTCTGATCACAGTCCCCGACATCGGTGGTCTTACCGGCATCGATTGTTAATGTATGTCGGCGTCAGTTAATATGCCAATGTCGGTGGGGGCAATAGTCTCTATGGTCATCATCAATCAGGGCATTAGTCTTAGATAGAGTTAGGACGAGTCTATGGTCTATGGACAAGTCTTGAGTCATGCAGAGTGGTCTGAAAGGGGTCTAGGTCTGGTTGGGGGTAGTCTAAGAGTCTATGCAGAGATGCAGGGGAGTTAAATGGATAGAATATGAAATTGACAAAAGGGTAGAATAGGTCTTCCAGCCTCTCTGGGAAGAGCAGGTCGGGTTTGTGGTCTGGTTGATAGTCTAGTCTAGGGTCTGGGAAGGGTAGGTTGGGTCTGTGGTCTAGTTGATAGTCTAGTCTGGGGGAGATATTATTCAAAAGTAAATAACTGAGAACATAATGAAAACATAGACAAAATACATACCCGTGTCTTGCTGAAGGAGTGTCTGCTAATGTTTGTACCTGTTGTTGGTGTAGAAGACTAACACAAAATCCTTGCTGTTGTTATAGCTTGTTATGGGTGCTAGAGAGAGAATATCAGAGAGGTCTAATTCACCTTTGGGTTCTTGGTTCGAAAGATTGATTAATGATTGATGATGCTGGGCTAGCTAAGAGAGAGGACCTAATAATGAATAAAATACTATTATGAAGGGAACCGACGCTGGCAATATCACCGACGTCGATCGATAGGTGACCGACGTCAGTGACTGGAAGGTAGGAAAAAGGCTAAAAATAGCCTTTTATCCATTTTCCCAACTACCAGGTTAAAGTGTCAGGGAGAAAAATGGTCAAAGGGAGTGTTTATGGGCGTGGGAGGAAGTGTTAGGGGTGTGTTTAGGTAATTAGGGTTTTAACAAGGGGTGAGGTGGAAAAAGGGGGTAATTAAATTAAATTAATTATTTTATTTAATAATGGAGGGGATGAGGGTTAGGAATGGACAAAGAGGACCAAGGGGGAGGACAACCAAATGGGTAGACACAATTTTGGTGTCTACATTTGCCCCTTTTTGTCTTGTTGGTTGTTCTTAATGAACTGCAAGACAAAAATAGGAGTTGGTTGCCCCAGGTATGGGATGAGGTGTTCCCCCCTCAAAGTGAGAGTCAAGGGAAGGGAACCAGAGATCTAGTGTTGATT
Organism: Torreya grandis; assembly: GCA_037957365.1. Classification (NCBI taxonomy): domain Eukaryota; kingdom Viridiplantae; phylum Streptophyta; class Pinopsida; order Cupressales; family Taxaceae; genus Torreya; species Torreya grandis. Next base: position 945,866 of record JARHVA010005688.1, on the reverse strand, counting down.
TGATAGAGAGAAGAAAGGGTCAAGAATGAGTGTGAATGTGGCAAAGAGCAAGATTACACGTATACCACACCACGCAGTAGGCAGATCAAATTTTCATGGTCAATGGGTCGAGGAGTGCTAGAATCGAAATAACTAGGCCCTAGCATGTAGTCATAGCTGATTGGGTCATTCGGTCCAAGCTATAGCTCAAATGGGTCATCGCGTTCCAAGTATCCTAGGTGCAGGAAGTGCTCTTAGAAAACATGAAAAAAGCACAAGCATGAGGGATCAACGTGCTCGTGATCTGATACTCGTGAGGGCCAGGTGACAATTGGCCAACTAGGCATAAGGCAACAAAGGCAATCAAAACAACCAAGGCAGAGTTGTCTCGAAAGGGGTCAGAGGAGATAGTCGTGATCTCCAAGGTCAGGCGGTCAATGGACAAAGGCAAAAGTGAACACAAGGGTGCCCCAGGGGGTGAATATCAATTGGTCAGGAAAACTAACTGATGTGGGGCATGATTGGGGGGCAATGGGATAAAAAAGGAGGTTTGAGGGTCACCAACATTGGTACAGCCGACATTGTCATAGCTGCAGGGGACAGGGCAAGGCATGGCAGTAGGTCTGATGGGGCCACTGCAGACTGTGCCATATTCTTGGTACAAGACTATGGTGGAGGAGATCACATATTATGAGGGTGTCATCTTAGACTACCCTCAGATATAGTGATTCTCAGAGATGAGAGCTGAGCAGAGCTGGCAGAGGTCTGCATCGTGAGCGACAACTTCGGGCAACCACAGACGGTGTAGATCTGAGAGCAGAGATGATACAGCGTCATTCAGGCTGCCACCTCCACTGCCACAGCCACAGCCATGAGGCCCAGTTTTGAGATGATTTTGAGTTATTATTTATTTTTGATGTATATACCAGCCTACGAGCCGAAGATGAGAGATGTATTATGTGAGAGAGAGACAGACACATATTGTGTCTGATTGTATAAAAACTATTCTTGATATATATATGATGAGAGTTTTGACCATGGACATGAGTAATGAGAAAATGTATGGATGTATTTATTGGCATTTTGATTTGATGGATGTGGATATTATGTTGTATGTTTATGATGCGTATGTGATGATGAATATGTTTATGAAATGGTTATATGATGATGTTTAATGATTGTTGATGATAGATTATATGAGGATGACTTTAGATTAGATGATGATGGATGTGATATTTAATGTTGTACTTATAGATTAGGAAATATGGATGTTTGATGAGTTATGATGGATGATATTTATGACTAATGACTTATGATGTTATGATGAAAATGAGAGTATGCTAATGATTATGAGAATTGGTGATTGACTGTGCTGTGATTGACAGGTGACAAGCAAATGAGACGAGAGAAAGTGATGAAGAGGATGGCCAAGCTAACCCCAGAAGACCCCATGTCACCTAGGTGCTGCCTACATAGCCCTTGTCCTAAGAACCTCAGGCCAATGTAGTTCTCCCAAAGAGGGAGAAAGAGTCAAAGTGGTTGATTGCTTGTGGTCTAGGTCAAGTCAGAGGTTAGAAGAGGATAGGGTTTGTCCACTGGGTAGACAAACAAATGAGGGTGGTCGAGCTAACCCCAGAAGACAGTCGTGTCATCTGAGTGTTACCTACATAGCCCTGATTGAAAGGGGCCTTAGACCAATGTAGTTCAGGATAGGAGACAAAGAGGTCAAGAGTTGGTCTTGGTCAGGAGAATAGTCTAACACGTCCATATGTCTGAGGGAACATGCTTGAAATGATGAAAAGAAGGCAAAGGTTGTTCACCCTTAGCAATTGTCCACATTAAGTGATGGACATATGCTAAAAATGAAGTGAGTCTATTTATGTGTCAGCAAGTAATGGTTTATGCTGAACATAAATTGAGTAGTCAAGAGTTTCCATGTACATTGGTTTCCATAGAAACTAGTGTGAATAGGCTAGGTGAGTGGTCTGAGCTGAGTGTGACAAATGATATAATGTGACAAAAGTGTGAAAAAAGGTAAAAAGCATAATCGCCCTTTCATTGACAAAGACCAAAATGGCAGCATAGATAGGGGTTGTTAGAACTAAGAGCCCCATTCATGCATTACGTCGTTGATCGGATGTTGTGTTAGAACGGTAATCGAATCACTTTGACATTAAAGTGAGCTCAAAGTCCCTTGAGTAGGTGTTAGGATAGGAGGAAATATGGTAACCTGTTTTAAGAGCAGAGATAACTTTGCCCCTTTTTATGGGAGACCCTGAGACAACTATAAGTCAAGTCCATGACTCCTTTTTTTTTTTTGCACAGACTGATCAATGCAGGAAGCCTGTATAGAGATGTCATTGTGCTTGGTGGTCAGTTGTGAAGCTGATTGATGCGGGAATCTTCTAAGATAGTGTTGTTTATTGCTAGATTAGTCATAGCCATTCTTCAAGGGAGTGGTCTAGATTTTTGCTTAATATAAGGACTTTTGAATAGCTGTCCTTCGAGGGAGCAGTCTATTAGCTACAGCAATGATAGTATAGCTATCCTTCAAGGGAGCAGTCTGCCTTTTTAATTTGATATTGATATGGTGACCGTGGATATTTGACATCTTGATTTATTTTTGATAGAAATTTGAGTCATGGACAAGACTATGGAAGTTCAAAGGCCCCCTTTTATTAGGACAAAGCATCCATACTGCATAAAAGGGTTATACAGGAATTGTTAAGAGGAATAGGGATGAAAGGAATTAGGACTAAGAGGATGGGGACTGCTCAAGGGACGAGCTCAAGTTAAATGTCAAGTGAATGAATACTCAACTAGCAATAGAATGGTCGCAGATGCAACACATTAAGAGGCTCAGGTTCTAGTCGTCCATCAAGAGAGGATAGACGATAAGTCCCTGATCCATACTTGTGTGTGATGATGAAAGGTCTAAGCCAATTAGGGGCAAACTTTCCTCATTTACTTCACTCCATATTAGTCACATGCTAATTCTCTTTGAGGATGAGGTCTCTGATATTGAAATCTCATTCTCGCATATTTTTGTCATAAGCTTGCTTGATGTGATTTTGATAGACATAGAGATGATTAAGGGTAGCAAGATGGTGCTCATTCAGTAACTCAAGTTGAGCTAAGTGATCTTGACAAAATTCATCATTGGAAAGGATGTCATGTAGAGAAATGCAAAGAGACGGGATCTGTACTTCAAGAGGTAGGACAACCTCTATTTCATACATGAGAGAGAAAGGGGTAGCACCCATAGAGGTTCAGATGCTAGTGTGGTAGGCCCACAAAGTGAAGGAAATGTGAATGTGCCAGTCCCTTCCTGTGTCATTGACCACCTTCATGAGAATTTTAGTGAGAATTTTGTTGGAAGCCTCAGCCTGCCCATTTTCTTGTGGTTAGTAAGGTGAAGAGAAACTGAGCTTGATGCCAAATGAGTCGCATAGCTTTTGGATAGTTTTGTTTTTGAAGGACTTGTTGTTGTCGGTGATGATCTTATGAGGGACACCAAAAGGATAGATGATGTGGGTGCTGATGAAGTCGATGATCTTGTCAGCTTTTGTGGAGACAAGAGGAATGGCTTCCACCCACTTGGTGAAATATTCGGTGGCTGTGATGATGGATTGATGATGGAGAGATGAGTGGGGGTTAATCTCACCGATGAGATCTAAACCCCACTGAGAAAAAGGCTAGAAATATTGAGTGATTTGTAAGGCGTGGCTGGGGAGATGAAGGAAGTTAGAGTGCTGCTGACACTTGATGCAACGCCGGACATAGTCACTATAGTCTTGATGAAGGGTAGGCCAATAATAGCCCAAACGAAGGATGCGCTTGGCAACCGAATTCCCACTGAAATGTCTGCCACAAATCCCGTCGTGGACTTGCTTAATGGCCTGAAATGCTTTAGTGGAGGTGAGACAGCAAAGAAGGAGGCCGTCAAAGCCTCTCTTATAAAGAAGACCCCCTACAATGGTATAGTGAGCGGTACGCTTGATAAAATCTCACCACACATTACTAGAGAGGTTGGGAGGAATGACAAAAAAAGATAAGAAGTCCACAAGTTACTTATACCAATCATCTCATGGGCTAGAGTCTATAGTGTTGACATGATTAATGTTAGGAGAGATATAGGAAGGCAACAGCACACGATGCACTGTGACAAAAAGTCTGGATGCAGATGAGGAAGATGGGATATGCAAAGTGAGAGAAGCCATAGTGTTAGCAAACTTATTCGTGGATCGAGGAACAGTCTGCAGTAGATAATGGTCGACAGATGCAAGGAGAATGTCAGTACAGTTTTTGTACCTTTGCAAAATTTCATTTTTATAGAAGTATGAACCATTGACCTAATTGATGATGAGTTGCGAGTCACCGAAGATGTTGATGGACTTGATGTTGAGAGAGAGGGCGGTCTGAAGTCCCAAAATTAAGGCCTCATACTCGGCTATATTATTGGTATAATCAAAGTCAAGCTTAATAGATAGAGGTATGGGCTCCCCTTCGAGTGGGATGAGAATGACCCTGACACCCCCACCGAGTTGACATTTGGATCCATTGAAGAACATGGTCATTTGATAGATGGTGTCATCGATGGAAAGCGCAGCGATAGATTCATCAGGAAACTCACACTGTGGAGGTTGATTGTCAACAAGAGGGGCATCTGCCAGTTGGTCAACGATGGTTTGGTCCTTGATAGATTTCTGTTGGATGAATTCGAGGTTGAACTCAGCAAGCAGCATGAGCCACCGAGCCATATGTTGATTCTGATATGGCTTGGAGTGCATATACTTGAGAGGGTCAGTGTGGGTGATGACAAAGGTCTTGTGGTTAAGAAGATAATGGTAGAGCTTAATAGCAGCAAAGACTAAAGCCAAATAGAGTTTCTCGGTATAGGTGTACTAAGTTTCATAGTCGACTAGTGTTCAGCAGATATAATAGACTGCTTGTTCATGGTGATGCTCGTCTCGATGCGCGATCATGGCACCTAACGAATGATTAGTGGCTGAGATATAAAGGTAGAAGGGTTGGTCATCTTTAGGTGGAATGAGGACTGGTGGAGAGACCAGATAGCATTTAAGGGCTTCAAAAGCCTCTTGACAGTCCTTATCCCATGTAAAGGAGACGTCCTTCTTAAGGGGATGATGAAAAGGTTGGTAGTGGTCAAAAAGCTGTGAGATGAAATGGCGAATGGACTGGAGCTTCCCTTGCAAACTACGAAGCTGCTTCAGATTGGTTGGGGTGGCATTTTGAGGATAGCATGAATCTTGGTGGGATCTATCTCAATGCCATGGAAAGAAATGATGAAGCCAAGAAGCTTACTAGAGAGGACCCCAAAGACACATTTCTTGGGGTTAAGGCAAACATTATATTGAAAAAGATGAGAGAAGATGATCCTGAGAATGGTCAGATGGTCACGGCGAAGCTTGGACTTACCTAGTAGGTCATCCACATAGTCCTCCATGATTTTATGGAGGAGATCATGGAAAATGTAGGTCATGGCATGCTGATAAGTGGCGCCTGCATTCTTCAAGCCGAAAGGCATGACTCAATAGCAGAAAGTCCTCCATGGGGTAATGAAAGTGGTCTTGTGCTAATCTTCTGGAGCAATCAGGATTTGATTGTATCTTGAAAACCCGTCCATGAGAGATAGCATCTCATGGCCGACCATGAGATCAACAAGCTGGTCAATGTTAGGAAGAGGAAAGTCATCTTTGGGATAAGCTAAGTTAAGGTCGTGATAGTCCGTGCAGATCTGGATCCCCCCAGTCGCCTTGGTGACTAGGATGATGTTAGAGACCCACTACGGATAATCGATGGGCTGGATGAAGGAAACAGAAAGGAGGCACTAAAGCTCCTCTTTTACAAGGAGGGCAATACAAGGATGCATTTTTCAAAGCTTTTGCCTGACAAGTTTAGCCTTTGGTTTGGTGACAATGTTATGGATAGCAATGGTGGGGTCGATGCCAGGCATGTCACTGTAAGTCCAGGCAAAGGCCTTGCTATGTCGGAGAGGAACTGGGTATAATTAAGCTGCTCCTAAGCATCTAAAGATTGGCCAATCTTTAAGACATAAGGAACATCAGAAGAAGGAAGTTTGATGTCAATGGTTGATTCATTTAACATACCCTGGGTCTCAGAAGGGAGGGACCACTGGATGAAAGAGTCGTCGGCACCCATGTAAGAAAGAATGGCATCGACGTCAATGTAGTGGATAGTGTGAATGGTCACTGACTCATATTCTATCATGCTGGGAAAAATGAGAGGGAGAGACCTGGACACCCCATTGAGCTGATAAGTCAGGGGTTCCAAGTGGATGGTGTTTATGTAAAAAAAACTAGGAGGAATGGAAACCACCGACTCCGTAGGTGAAGGAGGAAGAATGGGCGAGTGTGGAAGAGATTGGTCAATGGTTAGTTTAGGATAAAGGTCTGTAGGGTCCTGAGTGGGGTTGTGATATCCCAAGCCATATCATTTCTTGGCATCGTCATCATTGAGCGGCTCAATAGGCTGATGGGAGCCCTGCTCATAGCGTCCGAAACCAAAACCCTTCCATGCACACCTATAAAGGTAAGTGTGTGCAAAGGTGGGGTTGCCAAGAAATGAGAAGTCTGATGTGAAAGGTTGAGGTGAAAAAAGAGGATTGCCATCAGTAGGAGCTTGATCAAGCCCCCCATAGACAAGGTTGGTTCGAAGCTGAGGAAGACCATAAGGCATGATCATCCTGATCTGATGGTTGTAACTAGAGCTATGATGAAGGCATCCAAACTCTTGTGGAGTTTGGAACATGTCTAAGGCCAGAAAGTGATACTCCCCTATGAAAGTCTTTGGAAGATGTCTTCCATGGGGTCTATGGTCATCGCTTGAAGGGGAGGTGTGAGGATGACCGCCTATTGCAAACTGGTTGAAGCTTCTATGAATGGAGGCAGTGCTGGTATTGATGGCTTGATAGGAATGATGATGTCATTTGGATGGTAGGTGGTGTTACAAGTTTTGAAGGGTGAAGGGTTAGAGGGAATGGTGTGGACTTGCCCATCGTGCTCAAATTTCACACAATGGTGCAGGGTGAAGGGGACACAGGCCATGGCATGGATCTAGGGTCGGCCCAGCAACATGTTGTATTGAAACTCTCCTTCGATGATATAGAAGAGCTCTGAGACTATGCGTGGACCAATGCAGATGTGAAGGATGACTGTGCCAATGGTCATGGTAGTGGTGTCATTAAAGGAGCGCAAGATTACATCAGTTTTGGAGATGCAATTCTTGGGAAGAACCAATTGATTAAAGGCATGGGTAGAGATAATGTTGATGTTGGTGCCTCCATCGATCATAACGCGTTTAATGTGTGTCTGATCAACATAGGTAGTGATGAAGAGGGCAGTGTCTTGATCTTCTGTGTTGGATGTGGGAATCTCAGAATCACTGAATGTGATGGAAGTAATAGGGGCTAAAGAGTGGACAAGGGCAGCAAGTGGCTGGGGGTCCTCGGGTAGGACCTCCACTGCCTGTAGGGCTCTGATGAGGGGTTGATGATGTTGAGGTGAGGTTTGGATGAGGTCATAGAGAGACATCTTCACAGGCGTCTGGTGAAGCTGTTTCAACATGGAGTCATGGATTGGTCTGGAAGAAGAAGAAGAAGAGGGTTGAGATGCACCAAGGATAGAAATTTTAGGCTTTGGAGGTAGAGGTGGATTGACGAAAGGATAGGTCCAAGGAATGGTATCTTTTTCTTTTGCCTTGTCCTTTTGTGACCTAGTGGTTATGTGAATGGCATTGATTTCAAAGATAGGAGGTGAAGGAGATAAAGGGGTCGTAACCTATTGATGAGATGTTGATGGGTTTGAAGAGGTTGGAGGGTTATGAGAAGGAGTCAAGGGCTAGTCAAGGGTGTCCTCAAAGAGAAGAGTGTCTTTCTCTAGATAGTGGTGAATGACGGCCTTGAGGGCACAGCAAGTCTCGGTATCGTGTCTTGGCATACGATGGTATAAGCAAATCTTTGTGTCGTCGAACCAAGAGGGCTTACATCTGAGGGGTTGGAAAGGCCTAATGGGTGGAAGGGTTATGTTGGAAGTCTACAAAAGTTGGTGTAATATCAGAGAGTATGAGCCCACTAAAGGGTATGTGCTCAGTGATCTGTGCGATACTGGTGACTTTTGCTTGGGCAGAGTTGGAGGAGGCTTCCGTACCACCTTTTGGGTTGACGGTGCAATGATAGGTGGAGATGGCACTTTGTTCATGGGAGGTACCACCTTTTTGAGAGAGGGTAGAGAAGAGGTAGGCAAAGGAAACAAAGGAGGCAACTGGTTTTGATTAAAGGTTGGAGTGGGAAGGACTCTGGTCAGGGTCAAAGGATGGGGGCCCAAAATGGAGGGCAATGGTGACGAAGGAGGAGGCGTTCACCTCTGTGGTTTAGCAATCTTCTGTGACTTGGGTTGAAGACTACTATTGGTCGAGGTCTGGTCTAGGTCCACCTTCACTTGAGGATGAGTGAGGGTAGAGACAGGGCGAACACCAAGTGACTTGATAGGTTTAGATGAGGTAGATGCGGGTTTTGGTTTTGATGGGGTCGGTTGAGGTTTAGAAATGGGAGTTTGGTTTTTGTTAAGGGTCTTGGGAGATTTTGCCATGGGAGGATTGGCTGCATGAGATGAGAGGGCATGGGCATGCTGAAGAGCTTTGAGATGCTCCCACAATACCTGATATTCCACTTTCCTTGAAGGGAGAATTCTAATTTTCTCCACTAGTCAGGAAAATGGCTGAGAAGATGTTGAATGGGGTTTGGGTTCTTGAGAAGATGTTGATGGTTGTGGGACCGAAGGTGTGGTAGTCTCAGTCCTAAGGCATCATGAAGTTGTGACAGGTTTGTCCTTGGTTGGAGACGAAGGAGAGGCAGGGTCTTCCCTGCGTGGAGAAGAAACCAGAGAATGAGTCTCCTTAAGTGGGTAAAGGGTAGGGATGATTGTGCCCTCCACTTACGATCAAGGAGTAGGAAGGGTTGGGTCCTCCATGGGTAGCAAGAAGGAGGATGGTGAAATCGGTGGTGTTGGTAAGGTCGAGGCGTCCTCCAAGATGAGAGAGTTTGACAGAGAACTAACCAGAGAAAGAGGTTCGTCCACATGTGATGGACTAATGGATGGACTCACCTCTTGAGGTTGGTCAAAAATGAAGGGCGAGACCATATTGACTGTTTGAATGTTGTGTTCATGAGTGTCATCAATCAAGGTCTGGACATTGTTTTGAGTTGGTGGATGATTGGGGAATGGTTTTTTGAAGATGTCGATACCCTGATTAGGTGGTGCATTGGGATTGTCTAGGATGAGGTCACCCTTTTCAAGCATGTCTTGGATTATGTTTTTAAGGGTTTTGCAGTTTTTTGTGTCATGTCCCTTAACACGGTGGTAGTTACAGAAGTCATTTTCCCTATACCACGTAGGGATGGCGCGTGAGGGATCAAATTGTAGAGGTGGTTAGATTTGGGGGAGATTGAGGACCCCCTGTTTGATGAGTTTTTCCAGCATAGACGCGTATGATTCTCTGAGTGGAGTATACTCTCATTGTACGTATCTCTGCTAGAATTGGCAGGTGGCACTCTGGGATGTGGATGGCTCAGGCTGGTTAGTTGAAGGGGAAGAGGAGGAAGATCTAACGACCACAATGTTTGTTGAAGCTTTAGATTTAGGATTAGATGAGGAAGGCTTAGAAGAGGGGTCATTAGTCTTGGAGTTGGGATTCTTGCTCTGCAACTTGACTTTATTCTCCTCGATGGCACGTAACTCAAGTTTACGGGCCATCGTGAAGGCTTCGTCAAAAGTGCAGAAGGTTTGAACCCTTAAGGTGGAAGAAATATGTTTAGCGCAAGCTTGGGAGAAAAGTTTAATAAGTTCAGGTTGGGGTAAAGAAAAGGAGAGTTGATTGATGAGGCCCCTCCATTGAGCAATGAAATTAGCAATGGATTCGTCCTCGAATTGGCAGATAGAATAGAGGTTTGTGATTGAGACCTTCTTGGTGATGTTGATAGAGAAATGATCAAGGAAGAGCTGGGCCAGCTGAGTGAATGTGAAGAGGAAATGGCTGGCAAGGGAGATGTACCAGTCAAGTGCAACACCTGAGAGAGACATAGGAAATGTGTGTAAAAGCAACACATCATCGTGGGTGATAAGGTAACAGGCATGTCTGAATGCTCGTAAGTGTTGTTGTGGGTCTTCCTTGCTTTGAAAATGAGAAAACTTAGGAAGTTCCCACTAGCTGGGATATGGCTTGATTGAGACAGAAGGATGAATGGGCTCATTGCAAATTTATTCGTATGAGAGAGTATTGCGTGAGCCAAAAATGGAGGTCTCTAGGCTAGACATCTTGTCCATCAGCATTTTGATGATATCTACTGACAGATTGGTGGGTGGAGCGCCCCCTAGATTGTAAGGTGCTTGAAAGAGGCTAGAAGAGGCATACGATGTAGTCAGTTGTACCAGTAAGGGTGCAACGTACGGATGACTAGTCGTAAGGATAGAAGAGGAGACTAAGGATGGTTGGGTAGAAGGCATGGCTAGGCTCGATGTTGCCACGGGAGGTTGGTTAGTGGTAACATGGGCAAATGGATAGGTAGCCACTCTAGTGTTGATAGGAGCAAGGGTAGGTGGAATAGAGACAACCAGATTCTGAAAGGGGGTAGAGAGTGGTTGAGTGGGCTGAGGTTGATAGGGGGCCGAAACCCCGATGGAAGTGGGCCCAAAGATGGAGGGAGAGGCCACACTTGGATGGTTGGTCAAAGGCTGGTCATTGGTCGAGGTAATAGCCTGGGTGTCTAAAGGTTGAACTACAGATGTTGTTGATACGACCGCAGTCTCGAGAAGAGAGGTCAGCATTCCATAAATTGGATTGCCCAAGGAGTCTTGCATTTGGCTATTCGTGAGATAGTGCTACAAGGCTTTGACATTGAGGTCCAAGAATCGTGTAAAATCTTGGTCCCCTTCATAGGATGAAAGTTTGTTAAATCCTATTTTAAATTAATAAAACATGGGTTAGGAGTGGTTAAGTGGATGAAGGGGACCAAGGGGAGAGAGGACGAGGAGGATGACCAGGGGAGTAGACACGATTTTAGTGTCTACATTTGCTCCTTTTTGTCTTATTGTTTGTTCTAGATGAACTGCAAGACAAAAATAGGAGTTGGTTTCTCCAGGTGTGGGATAAGGTTGATTTCATCTTGTTGGTTGTTCAAGTGAACTGCAAGACAAAAATAGGAGGGTTGGTTGCCCCGATTATGGATGAGGTATTCCCCCTCAAAGTAGGAGTCAAGGAAAGGGAACCTAGAATCGAGTGTTGATTTGACAAAGAGTGGATGAAGAAGGGTGAAGGTGGAGTGTGAATGCTGTAAAAAGTCATGATTACGCGTATACCACTTCACGAGATGCTCAGGTCAAATTGTCGCAGGTTGAGGTTGAGGAGTGCCAAAATTAAAGTAACCAAGCCCTAGCATGTGGCCGTAGCTGATTGAGTTATTCAATCTAAGCTGAAGCTCCAATGGTCATCATGTTCCAGGTATCCCAGGCTCAGGAAGTGCTCTCAAAAACATGAAAATATCACAAGTAGTGTGGATCAACTGGCTTGCGATCCTATACTTGTGAAGGTCAAAAATATGGTCTACAGACAATGTTGCTAACCATTTGTGAGGTAGCATACATGCAAAAACAACCAAGGCAATGTTGTCTTAGAAGTGGTTAGAGTCGGAGGAGATAGGCATGGTCTCCATGGTCATTAGTTGAGGTGGATGGATGGATGAAAGGATGTGGCTAAGCTAACCTCAGAAGACTGAGTGCTGCCTACATAGCCCTTGTGTGAAGTGCCTCAGGCCAATGTAGTTCTCCCCAAAGGGAGGAAGGGTCAAAGGTATGGATTGGTTTTGGTCGAGGTCAAGGTCATGGATTGGTCGAGGTCGAGGTCGAGGTCATGGATTGATCTTGGTCAAGGTCAAGGTCATGGTCAAAAGGAAGATAGGGTTTGTTCATCAGGGAGATGAATAAATGAGGGTGGTCGAGCTAACCCAGAAGACATCATGTCAACTAAGTGCTACCTACATAGCCCCGGTCTTAGGGCCTCAGACCAATGTAGTTCGAACTAGTTGAGAAGATTGGTCGATGATTAGTTTGGTCATGTGTCAAAATGATGAGGAGAAAAAGATGTTACAGCCTTTTCCAAATGGTGTATTTTGTAACATTGGTCGAGAGGTCTTTCATCCCTAGCAATTTTCCATATTTGTGACGGATGTATGCTAGAAATGAATTGAGGTCTATTTATGCTTCAGCAAGTATTGGTTTATGCTTAACATAAATTGTGTCTGGTTGATAGTTTCCATGTGTATTGGTGTCCATAGAAACTCTGTGAAAGGGTCTATGATGATGTCTGATGTCATGATGTTGTGTTGTTGGTCTAAAAATGTTGGGTTTGGCTTGGTTGGGTAGAAAAAGGTTTGGTTGAATGTGACCAAAGTGTAAAAAAGAGTGAAAGGCATATTGCTCTTTCATTGACAAGGACCAAAATGATGGCATGGATAGGGGTTGTTAGAACAAAAGCCCCATTTATGCATCACATCGTTGACCAGTGTTGTGCTAGAGAAGTAATCGAATCACTTGACGTTAAGTGAGCTCGAAGTCCCTTGAGTAGTTTGGGGTGATAGGTTGGATATGTGATATGAGGGGATGGGGTAACCCTTTTGTGGTAGGAAGAACCTTGCCCCTTTTATAGGTGACCCAAGAATGACTATAGGCATGTCCATGACTTTATAGCTTGTCAGTCTTTTTTTTTTTGATGGTGGACTGATCGATGCAAGAAGTCCACATAGGGATGTTGTTTTGCTTTGTGGTCATATATGTGAAGCTGATCGATGCAGGAAGCTTTAGAAAAAGAATGCTATCTATAGCAATGATTTAGTCATAGCCATCCTTCAAGGGAGTGGTCTATACTTTTGCTTTAAATGTTTTTGATATGACTTTGGCCTAGCTATCGTTCAAGGGAGTAGTCTAGAAATACAGCAATTGCATAGCTGTCCTTTGAGGGAACAGTCTACATTTAGAGTTTTATGACCTTTGATATGATAGGTATCCCATTTTTGATATGTTTTGTTGACTGAAGTTTTTAGCCATGGATGAGCCTCTAAAGGTTTAAGGGTTCCCTTTTATTAGGACAAAGCATTACTACTTGACAAAAGGGGTTAACTAGTGTTGGGAAATAGGGTTGAAGGAATATGAATGACAATGATAGGGATTGCTCAAGGGACAATCTCAAGTAAAACATCAAGCAATCGAGTACTCAATTAATAGTAGAATGGTCGAAGATGCAAGGCATAAAAAAGGGCTTAAGTTTTGATAAGTTCCTAGGCCATGCTGGTGTGTTATGATAAGGGCTAAGTCAATTAAAGGCAAACTTGCCCCATTTGCCTCTTTCTAGATTGGTCAGGTGTTGATTGATGTTGGATGTGAAGTTGGTTGATATATTGTTGAATTGTTTGGTCGATGATTGGTTGGATGATTGAAAGGTTTGGTCAAGGGCCGAGATTGGTCGAATGTTTGGTCGAAGGTCGGGTCGATGGATATTTGGTCAAGTTTTAGGATTAAAAGAGTGATTGATATTTGGTCGAGACTAGGTTAAAAGGTTGGTCGAGGCTTGGATGAAGGTTGAATTCCCCCAAAGACTAGGGAGAATGTTTGACAGATTGGTTAAGGTCGGATGAGGTTTAGTTGTCAGATTGACTGTGTTGATGTCAAATAGGGGGGTTAAAGGTGGCAAAGGGACCATAGTCTAGCGTGGAGATCCCAATTTAAGTGATGAGGTTTGAGAAGTATGGGTTGGTGTTGATGATTTGTCGAAGGGGTGGTCAAGAGGATCCTTGATGAGAAGGAAATCCTTTCTCCATTGTTGACAAATGACAGCTTTGAGAGCGCAACAATGCTCAGTGTCATGTCTCAGAGTGTGATGGTAGTGGCAAAATTTAGAGTTATCGAACCAAGATGGTCTTGATCTGAGAGTTGATGAGTGGGGCGGTGTTGAAGATTTATTGATAGTGTGGTCGAGAAGAAAGGTGTCATTCCCCAGACATTAGTGAATGACAACCTTGAGGGCACAATAGTGCTCAGTGTCATGCCCAGGCATGTGATGATATGCACAAATGTGAGTGTCATCGAACCAGGGCAGTTTTGGTCTGAGAGATTGATATGGCTTAAGAGGTGGGAGATTGATACGAGAGGACTGCAAAAATTTTCGTAATAGTAAGGCATAAGAACCTGCTAATAGGTCTGTGTGTCTTGTTGTAGTGGGGGTTAATGACTTTGGTTTAGGAGGCGTTGGAGGCATTGGTCGATGGTTTGGAGGAGATATATGTCTGATGGGTTGAGAGAGTAATGGAGGTGACTTACCTCTATGAAGTATGGGAGTGGGAAGCACTGCTATTAAAGTGGACGGGTGCGGGCCCAAGATTAAAGGTAATGATGAAGGTGGGGGAGGAGTCCTCCGGTGTGGTTTAGTGGCCTTCTTTGGTTTGGGTTGAGGGCCACCATTGTGCGAGGTGAGGTTAGATGCGGGTTTGGGTTCAGATTGGACAGAGGTGAGTGAGATGTAGCAATCTCAGGCAAAAGGCAAGAGGAAACAGTGACTGGGTCTTCCTTGATCGAAATGGGTGAAGAGATTGGGTCTTCTCTTGGTGGAGAAGAAATAGAAGAGTGTGGCTCCTCAAGAGGGCAGAAGGTGGGGATGATGGTGCCTTCTACTTGGGCTTGAGGAGTAGGCAAGGTAGGGTCTTCAGATGAAGGTAAGGCTAATGGTGTAGGTATGGTCAAGGCGTCCTCCAGTATAAGAGAGATTGATGGAGGACTAATAGGAGAAGAATGTTCTTCTACCTATGGAGGATAAATAGGGGAAGAAGGATCTTCCACCTGTGAAGGAGGTTGGTCAAGGATAAGAGGCAAGACCGTGTTGATTGTGTGAATATTATGGTCTTGGGGGTCATTGGTCATGGTCTGGACATTAGGAGGATGATTAAGAAAGGGTTGTCTAAAGATGTCAATGTGTTGGTTGGGTGGGATGTTTGGGTTATCTAAAATAAGATCCCCCTTGTCGATCATGTCTTAGACTATATTTTTGAAAGTTTGGCAATTGTCGATGTCATGGCCGTGGACGTGATGATAGTGACAGAAGTCAGCCTCCCTATACCATGTAGGGAGGGCTTTTGAAGGGTCGAATTGAGGTGGTTAGATTGGAGGGAGATTAAAGACCCCTTTTTTGACAAGTTTTTCCAAAACAAAAGCGTATGATTCTCTGAGCAGAGTGTATGAACGCTGGATGTACCGTTGTTGGAATTGTTTAGTGATGCTATGAGCTGTTGAAGGTTGGGGTTGACTAGTTGTTGTCGAAGATGGTGGTCTAATGACCACAGTGTTGGCCACTCCTTTGGACTTAGAGTTGGTGGAAGAAGGTTTGGAAGAAGAAGGGTCATTGGTTCTTGCATTAGTATTATGCAATTTGACCTTATCTTCGTTAATGGCGTAGAGTTCAAGCTTTCGGGCCATGGTGAAAGCTTCGTCAAAAGTGTAGAATGTTTGAATCTATAAGGTGGAAGAGATGTGCCTGGCACATGCTCAAGAAAAGAGCTCGATGAGCTCAGGTTGAGGCAAGGAGAAGGAGAGTTGGTTAATCAGGCCTCTCCAACAGGCGACAAAATCGACTATTGATTCGTCGTCAAATTGCCTAATGAAGTAAAGGTCTGTGATTGAGACTTGTTTGGTGATGTTGCTAGAAAAATGGTCAATAAATAATTGGGCAAGTTGAGTGAAAGAGAAGATATAATGTCTGGTAAGAGAGCTATACCAGTCAAGGGCAGGGCCAGTAAGTGACATGGGAAACGTGCGTAATAATAACACATCATTGTGGGCTATGAGATAGCAGGCATGTCTGAATGCCTATAGATGTTATTGCAAGTCTTCCTTACTCTAAAAGTGAGTAAATTTAGGAAGCTCCCATTGGTTGGGGTATGGCTGGATGGGGACAGAAGGATGGATGGGTTCGTTGCAAATTTGGTCATAGGAGAGGGCATTACTTGAACCAGAAATAGAAGCTTCAAGGCTAGACATCTTGTCCATCAGCACTTTGATGAGATCTGCTGATGGATTAGTGGATGGGGTGCCCCCTAGGTTGTAGGGCACTTGAAAGAGGCTAGAGGAGGCATACGACATAGTCGGTTGCACTTGTAGGGGCACAACATATGTATAACTAGTCATTGGAATAGATGTGGAAGCTAGGGGTCGTTGGGTTATGGAGGTAGAAGGCATAAGTTGACTAGATACTGCCAGAGGTGGTTGAATGGCAACACTAGTAGAAGGATAGGTAGGCACTCCTGCATTTATGAGAGTGAGAGTGTTTGAAGTCAAGACAACTAAGTTCTGGGATGATGTAGAACTTGGTTGAATTGCGGGTGGTTGAGGGGGTAATGGAACCCCGATGGAGGTTGGTCTAAAAATAGATGGGGAGGCCAAAATTTGCATATTGGCCATGGTCAGGTTAATGATTGAGGCAAAAGACTGGGTAGCAGATGGTGTTGACGTCATCGCTACTTCACCTGAAAGGTCTTGCATTGGGTTTTTTGCGAGATAGTTTTGGAGGGCTTTGACATTAAGGTCCAAGAATCTTTTGAAATCTTGGTCCCCTTCAAGGAAAATGGGGGTCTGAGTTGGGGTCGATCAAGTAGGAGTTCTTTCGGTCTCCGAGTGGAACTCCATTAAGGGACTGGTTATGGATGGGGAAGGTAAAAGCGATTGATGGCTAGCATGGTCTAGAAGAGCCTTGGTTTGACTGCTTCTCAAAACCATTCAAGGCAAGAGGGAGTCAGGTTCCAAAAACTATGTTTTTTAGTTTCAAAAACTCAGAATGTGCTTTTGGCAGACAAAGGGGTCGGGTTTTAGGCTACTATTTTGGAAAAAAGGACTGTGACAATGACCAACATCGGTTGAAAAACCGATGTCAGTGAGAAAAGAGGGCCGATGTCGGTCAGATAACTGATGCCAGCGAGGGAAGGTTGCTAACGTCGGTGGTAAAACTGATGCCGATGATTGTGATTTATAGAAACTCAGAAAACTTGAAGATTCTAGGAAAAAAAGGGAAGAATAACATCCTCACTAGCTCAAAAAACCAGATAGGAAAAGAAAAATAGAGATGGAGACAGATAAGGTCGAAGCGTTAAATCCTAAGAATCAACTTTTAGAATCTTGTTGGCTTATGCCTTAAAATGATGTTTGGGAGGTTGGCTAGTAGAAGGGTCCTAGAAGAGGTAGTCTATGGATGGTTTCAGGTTTTGTTTAGGCGCTCAAAAGTCTGGGTTAGGTTCCGTACATGGCCTGGTGTTAAGGAGTAAGCTCCCCTCACTTCACGAGTCCAGTGGTAAGCTGGTCTCGCTTAGCCAAAATATACTTTCCCTAGAGATTAGACTCTGGCAGAGAATAGAGTGGGCTTTCCCCTTGGTGATGAAATCCAAGTGGGATCGTCGGGATGGGTAAGGTATCTGCTAGGTGATGAAATCCTAGTCGGGCCTTGTCTTAGGTAAGTTTGATGTTTGATTTGGTGCAAGTGGTTCGGTTGTGTAACATCAAGTGGACTACGATTAATTCAATATGCAGTTTGTTAATTACTAGGTGTGGACTAAGAAATGCAAGCAAGTAGAAATGAATGCAAAGTGTTTTAAGCCCAAGTCAAAATATGAGTTCGAATGAAAACAAATGGAGAAAGGGTTGAAGGATATGACTTTTGACTAGTTTGAAATGCAAGAAAAGAAAGAAAGGTTCTTTTTCATCCCGCTTATGATGTCGTTTAGAAGAGAAGAAAGAGGTGAAAAAGGGAGAAACCTAATGCACCTATATGAACAGAAAGAAAAAGGAACCCAAGGAAGAACCTAAGGTCCCACCGGGCATGCCAGAATGTTTCTATATGATATTCGCTTTTTACATTCAAAAGATAGAAGTAAGAAACTAAGAGATATGGTCTAAGGCTTGTATGTACCTGGATGAAGTCATGCGCACCATTATCCAGATGTCGTGAGAACTCCTCTTTGGTTGTGGAGGATGACACCTGCAAGAGAAAGAAACTAAGACAAAGAAGGCATTAGATGAGGAGGTGGTAGGTTGTCAAGCAAAAGCTTGATCCCAAAAGTACAAAGATTTCCTTAAGGGATGTCAACCCACTAATTGATAAAAATAATGTCTAATAAATAACAGAATGATAAAAGATAGAAATGATAAAAGACTGAAAAGGAAATGGAAGCAAATGCTTCTTGAAAGTTGTTGTCGGCCTGGTCACAGTCGCTGGTGTCGGTGGTCCTACCGGCGTCGGTTAGTCAAGGTCTGTCGATGTTGGTTAGTCTACCAAT
The DNA here is from genome assembly GCA_037957365.1 of Torreya grandis. NCBI lineage: Eukaryota > Viridiplantae > Streptophyta > Pinopsida > Cupressales > Taxaceae > Torreya > Torreya grandis. The sequence continues at coordinate 927,484 of JARHVA010005688.1, read as the reverse complement.
GTCGGTGGGAGCAGTGGTCTCTGTGGTCGGTGTCAGTTGGGGCAGTAGTCTGTGGATGGGTCTATGGTCTGTAGACAGGTTTGAAAAGAGGTCTGGACGGGTTTTCATGCTATTTGGATGGTCTGGGGGTCTGGGTCTGAGAGTTTGGTTTTGGTTAATGGTCTGGAGGTCTGTGCAGAGGTCTGGGATAATGGAAAGGGATAGAGGGATAGAGGAGACCAACAGGGGGACAGGGAGATAAGGATTCAACTCTGGTCTGGTCTGGTCTGGAAGTGTTGAATCTAGTTCATAATACTTAGAAGCAAATAAATAGAAAACATAATGAAAGTACAAACAAAATACATACATGTGGCTGGCTGAAGGAGTGTTGTAGACTGGTGTACCTGTTGCTGGTGCTGCTAGTGTGAAGGACCTGTTGCTAGTGTAGAAGCCTGATGCTATTGCTGGTGCAGAAGTCCTGTGAGAGGGAGAGTGAGAGGTCTGGTTTGAAGAGTGGCAAATTGATTGGCAGAGTGGCGGATTGAAGGAATGGATTGTTGAAGACTATAAGATTCAAGAGTTGGATGAAGAGCAGGGGTGAAGGGAGGATAACGGATGCAAAAAACTGTTATGAAGGCTATCGATGCCAGCAATATCGCCAACGTCGGTTGACAGTTGACCAACGTCGGTGGCTGTAAGGCAGGAAAAAGGCTAAAAATAGCCTTTCATCTATTTTCCCAACTGCTGGGTCAGCGAGTCCGAGGAAGAAATGGTCGAAGGTGATTAAAATGGATGAGAGGTTAAAGGGGAGAAGTTGGAATGGGGGTCTAGGCATTAATATTGGCCATGTGGGGAATGAAGGGAATCCAAAGAAGGGTATCCAAGGGTGGTGAGGTGGCAAGGGAGAGAGGGAAAAAGGATTTTATTAATTTAAAATAGGATATTTATTTCAAATTAATAAAACATGGGTTAGGAGTGGTTAAGTGGACGAAGGGGACCAAGGGGGGAGAGGACGAGGAGGATGACCAGGGGAGTAGACACGATTTCGGTGTCTACACCATCATAGGATGAAAGTTTGGGATTGGATATAGGGATGAACTTGTAGGAATCATGATAAGTCTAGGTTGGTTAGACCTAGGCATTATATGTAAAAGTAGGGGGTAAATTACTAATAAACCTTGGTGGGACCTAACCCTAGTAATAGAGGAACTAGTCTCCAATATGATTCACATTCAAACAATAGTTATCATGTGGTTATCATCAAACCAAACTCAACATATTTATAAGACCAAAATCAATAATAAGCAAGAAGTATTTTAAAGGCCTTCATTTTAGTTTTAGTTTCCACTCACTTTAATCTACTCCTTCTCACAAGACACCAATGAGATTGGGCATTCCTTGAAAATGGGAAGGTGGGGATAACTACAAACTTTAATCCTCCATTTTAGGATTGATTTAAGATTAGCTTAGGGCATGACTATAGGTATTGGACTTCATAAATAGATTCTACATGAATAGTCTCCAAGAGATAGACTATCACCATCAAAAATTCAATCCAATGTCTTACACACTGGTAAATGATTGTTATGAAAATTTGAGTGTTGGGCTTATTTTTTATAGATAGAAGGAGAAAGGGTATTTCAATTCCATGAAACAATCACAAAAGATAAGGAAGGTTAAGGAAGATAAGGAAAGCCTCCAAGTCTAAAATGAACTCAATGTGTTAGTCATTGAACCAAGTGACTATGCCTTAATTATACCATTATAGAAAGAGTTTCACTAGAGTTATACCTCTAAGAACATATAGTGGGAAGAGTCTAAGGGAACCATGAGTATGCCTTTAGTGTGAGATCTCATTAATGATGAGTATTAGGGGTTTATTTATAAAAACACATAAATACCATATGAGAACTTATATATTGACACAAATTATTAGCACTACCAAAGGGGAAATGAAATAACTAACTTAGAGATTATAATAGCTAAGCACATAATAACTAAGACATACATAAAGAAACAAAGTGTTTATCCAATTAACCTAACATTGATGATCATTCAAACATGGAGATGAAATAAAATTAAAATGCAGAAGAAACCCTCTTGCATTAAATAGAGATTATATTCATTAAAAGAGTAAAATGCTATTATAATAATCGATCAAGGCCAATTTTATAGTCTAGAGTGATGAAGAAAATGTAGGTGAGATCTTGGCTAAAATCTTACAGTACATCCAAGTAATTTTAGTCAATGTTATAATATAATATATATCTTTTTTATATAGATAAGGATTAGGGATCACCTCCAAAAAAGCATGAGGATCCCACCTTGGGCCACGATGGCCACTTATTATAGTTATAACCATATTTAAAAATTAGAACAAAATAATCCTTATAAACCAATAATAAATCTATAATAGACCACACAGTTGACATGAGGAGGTAGCTGATAAAGTCTAAATCCCAATTGCTTTGACTGGGTGATCCTAGATTCCAACACAACTACCACTAGGTCAAACTCTTTGTCTAACTTGGCCAAGTTCATTAGGGGCTCCATGAAGATTACCTTGACCTAGGATGCCAATCTCTAGGAGATTTGCAAGGGTGCTTCCATTAATGTTTAGACTCTGAAGACCTAGTTGATGTTCATCATGGAATAAGTTAATAAATAAATCACCACTCAATACCCTTATTTTTTTTGCCTTGGCTACTCTCTCCCTCATAACGCAATTAAATTGACCTAGGTGGACTCAAAATTTCCCTTTATTAAGAAATGTGCCATCTAGGTGGAATAGCACAAAGATATTAACCTCTTTGAAGTAGTTCGATATCTTATTCTCATCCTCTTCCAAGGGTCATGTTCCAGTTCTTCATTATGCTCTCATGTTTTTGATGTATTTTTGGTACAACCCTAGATTTGAGATTGATGTAATTTTATACTCTAAGAATATTCCCTTGTTGACCACCACCTGTATCTTCTATAACTTCCCATATATCTCTATAATCCTCTCCATGTAGACCTAAGTTCACTATATACTATTTTGGTCTCATCTAGAGTCTCCACCACTTTCTCAAGGATTGATAAAAGTAGTAGGAGGGTTTTTTTGACCTGCCCAACTAGCTCGATTGGAAAATTACTCTTCACTTGGGCTTATAGAGTACAAACATGGCTTTACATGTCTTTGAGGAACTTCTTAGACATATTATGGGTAGCTCATAGGATTGAAAATGTGTCCATGGCCATCCTCCCTTCCTTGATGGATGTTATTACCTTGGTGAGGGAGAAAAAATCCTAGTGGGTTTACCATATCATCAGTTTCCCCTCCTAGATAAACTTCTATGTGATCATTCTCTTCATACTATTGAAGGCTCAATAAAAACTCTCTTTCATGTATAGGTCACCTTAGATAGCCATATGTGGTGCATGTGACCCTAAAAATATCCCATAGGTTATAGGGGGTGTAGGTAAGGTAGATGAAATGGTAGTGAAGGGTAGAAGATAACGTGTAGAGGAGATGGAGGAAGCGAAAGGAGTGAAAGAGTAAAGTAGTGGAGGTGGAGTCATCAAATTAAAAAGAGGGAGAAAGAAAGGGGAGGCCCAAAGAAACATTTATGCCCACCACTATTCTTATTTCAAGTTCACTTGAGGTAGAATTATTCCCTAAAAATGGTTCATGGAATAACATGGAAGAGATGGGCTAGTTGAAGGAAATTCTTATGGAGCCTTGGGTAATAGAGAGAGGGAGTTGAGGAGATAGATGCTAAAATGTTATTGTTGGGGCCAAGGGAGATATTGAGGCCTGAAAAAAAAAGATGGAGTTAGAGAAAAAAGCCATTATGCTAGATCTAGAGTGTGTGTCATCTTCTATTTAGTCTTCATATTCTTTCTCAGGTTAACTCTAGATGTTGTAGTGGATGGTCTAACCAGGTTGACAGGGGCCATAGGGGCTGATGTTAGAGGACTAAATTTTTTTGAATGGATCATTAGACTAGATAAAATAGGCACTAGGAGGGTCCCTGCTATAAGTGGTATGTTCATGAAAGTTGTAGTCATGCATGATGCTAGAGACATACCCAAAAGATGCACTGAGAGGATTTTGTGTTGTGATATGGGAGAAGCAGAAGGGAAAATGGAATCAAGGATGTTTATAAGGACCAATACCAAATGTACTTGGTAAAAATATGGAGGGTGGAAATGGGAAATAGAGGAGGCACCACTTAGGAAACTTGTGGGGGTAGAGTATAACTAGTGGGCACCATAACTACGAGTTGGAAAGAGGTAGGAGTGAGGGGTGGAATCAAAATGGGAGGAGATGGTGGAGTGATTTAGGGAACTTGGATGGGTTCCTATTTGGTGACTCACTCAAGGCTCACTCTTAGGCTATTAGCCATATCAAATTTTAGGGATAGTGTGCCTTGTGGCTGAGGTATCAGTGGTTGAGTGGGCTACACTTAGGTTGCCTGGCATATTATAGTCTAGGGATGGAGTTTTTGTGTCTTAGTTAATATAGATATTGGAGGAGGTAAATTTATATTTTATTCATAAGGGGAAATTGAAAGAGGCAAAGGCAGAGCCAAAATATGAGGAGTAGGGGTTACTGGTAGAGTTAGGACAAGGATGGAGCTCAAAGAGAGAAGGTGGTGAGATGCCCTATAAGATCCTCTAGAAGATGGCCAAAGAAATTGAAGTGAAGGATCAAGTAGGATATAGAACAAGGAGGGACATTTTTAATCCTTCTTTCCCTTATTCTTTTTTTTGTCTCTACTTGGGATAGCACCTCATGATTATCAGTGACATGCAAATAAAGCTAATCATCATCCTCGACATGATGGTTGTACTTAATGTTCAATTAGGTTGATTACTATGCCAAATGAGATCTAATTACCCATTTAGGGTCCCATTTTTGTAACTTTAACCTTTCAAGGGTGAAGGATTCTTTCCCTACTATCATCTTTTAAATTGAGAGGAAGGTCATGTAGGCATGATGTCATATGGTGATAGGGACCTGTAGGCATGATTTTTGATAAAATTGTATACAAAAATCAAAGATGCCTTCTATTATACCCAGCATCCCAATTTTATTTATGGAGAAATGGGGACCCACTTATTTCATATGTTTATGCAAATTATAAAAAATCTAAGTTATTTCATTTTTGGCAGGATGATATTGGCATTGTATTTCATGAGACTACCTTTTGTTTTATCGAGACTATTATTTGGGTCTATATTTTTAGGCTAATTATTTTAGCACTTATTTAATGTGTACTTTCATTTTTTATGTTTCATGTGTTTTTTTGGCCCTTTATTCTTTCAAAATTAGTTTTTGTAAAGTCTTATTTTATCAAGGAAATTATTGTAGATATTTTGTCCAAAATAAATCCCCAGACAGATTATCCCTTCAACCCTATCAAACTTACCCTTAAGGAATTTATAAGTGACCCTTAGTCATATTAACTTACCCTTTGGGGAAATCAAAAGTTCCCTTTGGCCTTTATGAAGTAGACCCTTTGGGCAATTATGCCATGAAGTAGATCTTTTGAATCTTTTCCACATACCCTTCAGGACTTTTGAACTAACATTTCAGCATTTTTGAAATTGTCCTTTGTCCTTTGAATTATCCCTTTGACCTTTCCAAATTGACCACTTTACCCCTTCCAACTATATCTTTTAAGTCACATACCCTTTAGGTTTTGTGTAAGTGACACTTTGGGACTTTTGTCCTAAACCCTCTACCCTACAAGACTTATCCTTTGTGACCTTTTTTTTCTATGAAAAGTGTCCTTCAACCTTTGAGTATTGGACCTTTTTACATGGACATATCCTTTAGGATTTCTATCCCAAGCCTTTGACCCTTTTTGAAGTGACCACTTACCTTTCAGGATAATCATCACAATCCTTTTCCCACTAAAAGACCCTTTAGACCCAAGGCACATACCCTTCAAGTTTTATGTAACTTACCCTTTGGAACTTTTGAAATGACCCTTAGCCATACAAAAGTACCTTTTAGGGAAATCAAAAAAGCCCTTCAATGTTTACTAAGTAAACCCTTCAGGATTTGTCTTGAACAAAATGCCCTATGAATTGGACCCTTAAGATCAAAAGTACCTTTTGTGGAAATTGAAAGTGCCCTCTAAACCTTTAAAATAGCCCTTCAAGATAATTGTCTCAAGATTTTTGCCTAGATGAAAGCACTGGGGAAATTGTTGTGGACATTTTGATCGAAACAATTCCCCTAATGGAATTAGTCTATGGACATCATCCCAAAAGCATTTTTTTATAATATAAACCCTAAGTACCTTATTATTAAGAGTAAAAATAGTCTCACCATACTTATCCAAAATAAAGGTAAAAATATTTCCCATCAATACTTTAAAGACCCCTACCAACTTGAGCTAACAGGTTTGAATTATATAGGAAAATATAAGTCAAGTGAATGTTGTACATTTATGTCACATGAACTAATATTAAATGCAATATTCTATATAGGCAATATGCCCCTGTTAAAATCCACCATTACATTCAAGATAACTTGTATTTAAATTCTCCTACTTTCTTAAAGCGATAAAGAGTGATGGTTTCCATTTCAAGAGTATTACGAGTAAAATAATGACTGAGCTAGAGCTAAATCATTTGTATAACATTCATATCACATAAAAGAAGTAGCATATAATATGAATCAATGGCATCCATATCTATGATGTTTTGAGGTATGAATCCTCCATCCCCATATTCAAAAAAAGGACTCCTTGGAGTTCATAGATACAATATTCGATGCCACAGTATTTGTAAACAAGTACCAAAATTATTTAGCATTATGGGATATCATCAATACAGTGGATGTATTTTCACTAGAAGATGAGATGACACTATTAGAAATACTATTCCTTAAATAATTGATGGCATTTAAATGCTAAAGATTATACTTTGTTGTAGTTAAGCTAGACGTAATGCCTTGCATTGACCTCCTAAAGGACCTATTCTTTTCAAGGAAAATATTTCAAGATGCTTTCCTACAACCTATAATAATAATAATAAAATGGTCACTTGAGTTTTAGGAGAGGATTTCTAAATATATTTGTCTTTGAGTATACACAAATCTTATTTATACAAGCACACATTAGTGTAGTTTAATATAGAGACCTCAATAGAGAAGGTAGTATCTTCATGGTTATTTCTGGATCAAACCATCACATGGAAAGGGAATAATTGAAAGGAGTAATTATGATTGAAAAATTTAGGATGGGGATTTACATTGGTATAGCTCTTCTCAATAAATTATACAGTATGCCTAGTATTCATTTTGTTAATTTGGATTGGGTGTTGCTACTATATATGATGCTTACATATGATTCCATTTATTCCCTAGGAAAAATAATCATCCTTTGATTGAGAGAGAAAATTATTCATAAGGAAAAGCATCCCATGCCCTTTGGATATTTCTATTGATGTCTTATTTATAGGATGCAATCATGGGTATGTGTTAGAAATATCTTGGTGAATTATGGGCTTTAGCCACTGATTATGAGAAGAATAGGATCTGTGATCATTACCAGTTCATGCATGTCTATTGCTATACCAAGCATATGGTGAGGATCTCTAAGGATGTCTATCCTCAAGTTTGTCAAGCCATTCATGACTCATCCATGCCTTAATTGGACAAAACATTGTGAAGAACTTGGCGAGGAAAGGGGATTATTTCTTTTACCCAAAATTCATTATTATCATGATTTGGGTAAATAAGGTTAGCCCCTTGTGTCTTCTAAGATTTTTACCAAATAGACTACTTGAATAATAAATCACCTTCCAATTATGGAAAAACATTGAAGAGGATTTATCAAGGCAAAAGAAGGCCTTGTATTTTGGTCATTTTTTAACTATTGGTAGGATGATATATATGATGGAGAATCATCTCAATGAAGTAGGTAGAAAACATAGGAGTTATCCTTTCCCCACACTTGCACATAGAGATTGAGATCCATGTGGGCTGAACTAAAAGCACTATCAGGATCATAACAAGAACAATTGATTACTGTTGTGTAGGCAACTAAACACAAAATTAATCAGAAGTAACAAGTAACTAGAAATCAAAATCAACAAAGAACAAGAGATATAAGAAACAATGAAAACTTGTATTAAACTCTTCTAGAAGGAAATACAATTGAATAAATCTCTCTTTCTTCCACACCTCTCAGATGTATAGATCTCTTTCCCTCAAGAGTTCTCTCTCACAATTACAAACACAATTCAGCCTTTGAATTGTCTTCTACATCATACAAGCTATGAAGATCTATCCCTATCATAAAGAATTAGGAATCATGAGCTATGCATTCTCAACAATCAGATACACCTCCTAATCAAGGGTTCAAAATAGTCTTGCCAAAAATAGAAATGCAGACTTACAACTAACAGCTAAACTAATCATGCAAACAATCCGTTCTGCCATGAAAATAGACTTTCTAGAACGCACAGGTGACCAACGTCAGTCCCTATTTGCCTGCATATGACTGACATCAACCGATTCATAACCGATGTTCATAATCGACGTCGTCAGCCTTCAGTCGATCCTTGATCGATGTTAGTGACTGTGTAGAAATAACAACCTTACAATTCACTCATTGGTGAAGCTTTTAGCTCCACACCTCAACAATCTCCAACTTGGAGATAAACAACTGCACCTGTACCTTTACAGTAACATCTTCTAGCTTCTCCATCTTCAAGCTCAATTTTGAAGACCAACAAAAGTTGAATGAAGATTCAACTTCTCCTTTGTTACTAGCTTTGTTAACATATTAGTAAGGTTCTTATCTGTATGGATCTTTTCTAGCTTCAACTCACCATCCTCCAATACCTGTCTAATGAAGTGGTACCTAAGTTGTATATGTTTGGTTCTTGAATGAAAGGCTAAATTATTTGCCAAACGAATTGCACTTTGACTATCATTGTACAATCTACAACTCTCTTGCTCCTTTCCCAACTCTTCCATGAACCGAGTCATCCATATCATCTCTTTGCTAGCCTCTGTGACTGCAATGTATTCTACCTCTGTAGTAGACAAGGCAATAAACTTTTGCAACTTTGAAATATAGCTAACTGCCATCCACCAATAGTGAAAACATATCCTCTGGTGCTTTTCCTGCCATCCAAGTCACCTGCCATATCCACATTTACATATCCATGTAGAGAAGTGTTTGACCCTCCATAGCATAAATGCCTATTGTTGGTCCCTCTCACATATCTGAGAATCCACTGAACTGCTTTCCCTTGTTCCTTTCCTGGATTGGCCATAAACTTACTGACAACTCCCACTGCTTGGGCAATATCAATCCTAGTACATACCATTACATACATTAAGCTCCCAACTGTGGAAGCATATGGAACTCTACTCATGTACTCTACCTCATCATGTGAATTAGGACACTGATCTTTGCTTAGCTTGAAGTGTCCAACCATAGGTGTGCCTACCGGTTTTGCATCTTTCATATTGAACCTCTCCAACACCTTGTTCACATAATCCTCTTGAGACAAAATCAACCTATGATTTTTTTTATCTCTCTTAATACTCATGCCAAGGATTTTCTTTGTTGCTCCCAAATCCTTCATGGCAAATGTGTGAGCTAATTTTACCTTAAGCTCAAAAATATCATGCATGTGTGAACTTGCAACAAGCATATCATCTACATACAGCAACAGGATAATATGTCTACCATTATCCAATCTCTTAAAATACACACAATGGTTATATTGACATCTACTGTAGCCATGCTTAGTCATAAACCTGTCAAATTTAAAATACCATTGTCTAGGAGCTTGCTTAAGACCATATAAGCTTTTCTTCAACCTGCACACAAGCTTCTCCTTACCTTTGACCTCAAAACCTTCTGGTTGATCCATATATATTTCTTCATCCAAATCTCCTTGAAGAAACATTGTCTTAACATCAAGCTGCTCAAGATGCAAATCCTCAATAGCAACTAAAGATAATACAGTCTGAATAGAAGTCATTTTTACTACAGGAAAAAAAATATCACCAAAATCAATACTTGGTTTCTGTGCAAATCCCTTTACTACCAACCTGGCCTTGTGTCTCATCTATCCATTCTCACCTTCTTTTAATCTACATACCCATTTGTTCTTCAGTGCTCTCTTACTAGCTGGCAACTCAACCAAATCCCATGTTTGGTTCTCTTTCAAGGAATCAATCTCCTCACTCATGCCAAGATCCCACTATTTCTAGGTTTTTACCTGCATTACTTCATCAAAACTCTCTAGTTCTCCACTATCAGTGAGCAACAAGTAGAATAATGAAGGGGAATATCAAATTAGAGGTTTACTTACCCTTACTGACCTCCTTATGGGCATTTGAGACTCATTCACTACTTGTTTTCCACCTAAATTCTTTGTCAGTGACCGATCTCAGTCATCTCTAGGCTTGTACCTGACCGACGTTGGTTCCACTCGATCGACGTCAGTTTCTATCTGACCAATGTCGGTCACTGTCTGACTGACATCGGTTCCTGTTTGATCGATGTCGATTCCTTCATGACCGATGTCAGTGTCTATGTTTTCTTGAGTGTGAAAATTCTTTCTCATGAGCTCATTTTGGATCATCACCTCATCCAAATCTCCATTACCCTGCTCAAAATTATTCAGCTTCTTGAGTTGATCACTGTACATCACTTTTTCATTGAAAACAACATCACGGCTTATAATAATTTTATTAGTTTCTAAATTCCACAACCAGAATCCAAAATCTCTAGAGCCATAACCAATAAAAGTGCACCTCATAGACTTAGCATCCAGCTTCTTTCTATTTTCTTTATCAACGTGCACAAAAGCTTTAAAACCAAAAACTCTGAGAAATGAAAGATCTACCTTTTTACCTATCCAAGCCTCTTCTAGAATTCCACCATCTAGAGTAGTAGAGGGTCCTCTATTAATCAGGTAAACTGCAGTGTCTATAGCTTCTGCCCAAAATTGTAAGGGCAAACTAGCATGCAACCTCATACTCTGTACACGCTCCAATATTGTTTTGTTCATCCTTTCAGCAACTCCATTTTGTAGAGGTGTCCTTGGAACCATCCTTTCCCTGTGTATTCCATTCATAGAACAATACCTGTTGAACTTATAACTACAGTACTCACCACCATTGTCAGATCTAAGGCACTTCAATCTCAAACCTATTTCATTCTCAACCAAAGCTTTCTAATTCCTAAATGTGTCAAAAATATCAAATTTCTTCCTTATGCAATAAATCCATACCTTTCTTGTAGCATCATCAATGAAAGTAACATAATACTTTGACCCTCCAATAGAAGCTACCTGAGCTGGTCCCCACACATCTGTGTGAACAAGCTCCAACTTGTGCTTCTTCTTTGTTGACCCAGTTTTGAGAAATCTCACTCTCTTCTGTTTCCCAAAAATATAATGCTCATAGAAATCTAGATCTATGCTTTTCAAATCTGAAAGCTTACCTTTTGAATTAAGAATTTTCATTCCCTTCTCACTCATGTGGCTGAGCCTACAGTGCCACAACTTTGCATCTACATCTGAAGTAGATAATACAAAAGGAGAATAATCAGTAATACAATTACATAAATAGAGAGTACGTACTCTCTTACTTCTGGCTATTACAAGTGCACCCTTGGTAACCTTCCAAGATTCAGCTGTGAGAGTTACTGTGTAGCCCTCATCCCCCAACTTTCTTGCAAAAATCAGATTCCTCTTCAAGATGGGTACATGCATGACATCTTTCAACACCCATGTGTTGCCATTCTGCAATTTCAGCTACACTTTTCCTTTGCCAATAATTTTATAAGGCTCATCATCCCCTAAATAGACTTTTCCAAAATCTCCCTGGACATAATCATTGAAAAATTCTCTATTTGGGGTAGCATGGAAAGAAGCACCAAAATCTACAACCCAAGATTCTAATCTATTATCCAGAGAAAGTGTGAAAGCATCTTGTGCAACAATACCTACAACTTTTGCTTCTTCATTACCTTCATGTTGATAGTCTTCTCTAACCTTTAACCAGCAATCTTTCTTTGCATGCCCTTTCTTTCCACAATTCCATCAAGTTATCTTTCTTTTTCCATTTCTAGATTTGGATCTATTGCTCATCTTTGACTTAGACCTTGATCTCCCTTGCTTGTGCCTCTCTTTTTGCCTTCCCCTACTTTCAATACTTAAAGCATTACCTGATGTCTCCTCTATGCTTTTCCTATGAATTTCTTCATTCAAGATTACACTAACAACATCATCTACTTTCAAGATATTTGTAGCAGATGCAGTATTACTAACTGCCATTACCAAACTATGCCAACTTTCTGGTAAAGAGCATAATATTAAGAGATCCATAATTTTATCATCAAACACTATTTTGACTGAATTTAACTGATTTACTATTGCATGGAAATCATTTAGATGAGTAGATACAGATCCACCTTCCTGCATATGCAAATTAAATAATTGCTTCATAAGATATACCTTATTTGAAGCTGAGGGCTTTTCATATAAATTTGCTAAAGTATCCATTAACTCTACCATTGACTTTGCCTGTGATAAGTTGGATATCACAGAAGATGCCAGGCTCAACCTTATGGATCCCAGAGCCTTTCTATCAAGAACATTCCATTATTCATCTTGCATATCTATGGGTTTGCATGAAACCCCACCCAATGGTAAGTATAGATCTTTTTGATACAGATAATCTTTTATCTGCATCCTCCATAATTGATAGTTCTTGCCATTGAACTTTTCCATTCTTAGTTTACTTTCTTCTCCCATTGCTTTACTCCCACTCAAACAGAAACCCCTGTGAGTGACCTATAATCAAAACACACTAAACAGATCTGAACCACCTGTTAGTGAACCCAAGCTCTGATACCACTTGTCAGGATCGTAACAAGAATAATTGATTACTGTTGTGTAAGCAACTAAACACGGAATAAATTAGAAATAACAAGTAACTAGAAATCAAAATCAACAAAGAACAAGAGATATAAGAAACAATGAAAACTTGTATTAAACTCTTCCAGAAGGAAATACAATTGAAGAAATCTCTCTTTCTTCCACACCTCTCAGATGTACAGATCTCTTTCCCTCAAGAGTTCTCTCTCACAATTACAAACACAATTCAGCCTTTGAATTGTCTTCTACATCATACAAGCTATGAATATCTATCCCTATTATAAAGAATTATGGATCATGAGCTATGCATTCTCAACCATCAAATACACCTCCTAATCAAGGGTTCAAAATAGTTCTACCAAAAATAGAAATGCGGACTTACAACTAACAGCTAAACTAATCATGCAAACAATCTGTTCTGCCACGAAAATAGACTTTCTAGAACGCACAGGTGATTGACATCAGTCCCTATTTGCCTACATATGACCAACATTGGCCAATTCATAATTGACATTAGCAGCCTCCAGTCGATCCTTGACTGACGTCAATGACTGTGTAGAAATAGCAACCTTGCAATTCGCTCATTGGTGAAGCTTTTAGCTCCACACCTCAAGAAGCACATTCATGGATTCAACATCCCATATTGTCATGAGCCTTATGACTATTATTTCCTATTTTTGAATGCCAAGTTTGATGAGAAAGTATTAGAATGGGCAAGGATTATTGGGATATAAGAAGATCATTTGAGAATGATCCAGGATGACCCCTATGTTTCTACCAAGGAGTTGGATAGCGAAACAACACTCTATAAAGGGTGGCAACATTTAGATTTCTAGAGAGGACAAATCAAGATGAAATCCAAGGAGCAATAAGATTCCTCCTCCTAAGGACTTCTTTTAAAGTTGAAACTAAAGATAGTGAAGAAACATCCCAAGCTACTTGAGCCCAGTTCTAGCAGGGGGAGACATCAGGGGATCCCATCAGCATAAATTATAATGAGGAAGAAAAAACATAAGAATTACCTATTGTAAGTTATACTCAAGTGTCAATTTCTATGGCCTAGGTGTATACCATTACATTTTTTTGGATAACAACTCCAAAATTAACCACATCAACACCTTATGACTCCCCCACATAAGTAAATACCCCCTTGGTCTATAAGAGAAAGCCAAGGACCCCTACAAATAGTCCTACATTGGAGACATCACAAGGTTTTCCTACTCAACCTCTACATTTAGAAAAAACTAGGGGAGATGTGGTGATCATCAAGGATATTGAGGATGATTTAGATGAGGAATCATAGTTGTAGGTAGTCAACGTTATGAGCCTCCAAACAAAGCCTGTAGATCTCACTTCCCTAGGTACTCAATCTTTTATTAGTTATCCTTTACCTTTTGTACCCATCTTTGGTAAGTTAGATATTTGGGATTTCCCACATCTACCCCCTCCATCTCCACTAATACTATTCATCCCTTCATTTCCATTTCCATCCCACTCACCATGTATATCCATTTTGTTCTTATTGGCACCTCCACTATTAGAGCACTCAAGACAAATAAAGTGTCTAAAAAGGTGCATTCTACATTGGCCACCTCACGATTCCATGTCCACTCCACCCAAATCACCCTTACACTACCATCTACCACTTCCATATAGGAAACCATAGTAGTAATTACTATTATGGGAAGGAAGGCCAAACCCTAGATAATCACGGTCCATCCACTTTCTCAATTTGGAGGAGTAGATTGGTCCAAAATTATATGGCCTTCCTTAATCGATGTCTTTTATAAGGCCCATAAGAAATAATAGAAATTTCAAGATGAGGTTGAGGAAGAGGTTATTATCACAACCTCTGATGTATCCTAGTTAGACATTCCTCCATGGGTAGTGGATTTAAGAAGCAAGGCTTCTCAATTACCAAACTTCTGAATTATTGAGCTTTTATCTATTTTTACTTTGTTTGATCCTCCAATAGGTAGTATTCAAAAGGTGAAGAAAAAGAAATTATAATATGATAAGGTCACCCAAATCATACTTAAATAAAGGCAAGAATTTTTATCCCTCATAAAGAGGTAGAACAAACAACCAGGATAATCTCTATATGAGAAAAATCTTGCAGACCTAGCACAAGCACCCAAAGATGTCATAGTTATGATCCATGAAGGCATAGAATTATCTTGAAAAAAGTTAAGGTAGAAATACATGTATTAGAAGCCAAAGTGGAGAAACTAAAAGAGTAGGCCAGGATAGTAATACTCATGTTGGTAGGGAAAAGCTAAAGTTTCAGAGGTAGCTTCCAGATGTTATAACTCCTTGGAAGCCATGGAGTTCATGAAGGCTGAGATGGACCCTCCTATGAACCAAGCCAATCAATTATTTGATTCCTTGAGAGATGATAGAACAATAATAAATATGTTATTTTTCTATACAATTAACTCTCTATATATTCATCTCGACCTTATGACTATGTTAGAGGCATCTAATGCCTTAAATCTCGTAGTCATTTGGTAGGAAGAGGCAAAAGATTGGATAAAAAATTTTGGGGATTTAATCCCCAAATATCAAGTGCATGAGGCTTAGATTCTTCAAATTTTCATGAATTGAATTTATCCAAAGTTAAAGACTCCACTGGTAAGTTAATTAACATGATTAATTTTGACAAGCTTATCTAGGAAGCGGTTGATGATTTTAAGAAGAGCTTGTAAGGTTTGACACTTGAATAAATTGAGTCTAAATTAAGTAAAGATTATAAAAATTTCACTAAAGTTAAAATCTTCAAAATTAAATTTCAAATAACCAAGGATTAGAATGTAAAGCTCCATGGATAGACCACAAGAATCCATCAGCCACCACTGCTAAATTTAGACATTATACGATAGAAGCATGAGTAGCAAAAAAAATCTATGAGGATAATGAAGTGAAGAAGAAGTGAGCATTTGGTGGTGTGACCACATCTTTAACTATCACTTCAACCTCTATGCCAACCAAGGTGCATGCAGTGTTACAAATGACTAAGCCTTGATAGGCTAAGGTTTTACACATGTATATTGTTGTAATGGTGGATATACTTAGAGTTTCCTTGTATTTTGAGTGGCTTATTATAAAAGTTTGACTTTATATTTTGTGTACATGCACACATTACATGTTTTTATAAAAGTCAATTTATTTATTAATTTTCTCTTATAGAGGTTTTAGACTTTAGTTACAACTACATGTTCTAACTAACACATGTAATTACCTTATATGAACTTGGAGGATGAGGCGACCCCTTCCCCATGTCTATATATATAATTGTAACCCAACTTAGTTTTTGGTCAAAATATTTTAGAATACAACGTATCAAATATATTTTGATCATCAATGAAGTTTTTTAAGTATTTTCTTTCCAATCCCATGTAATTAATTATTATTTCCATGGTTGTGTGTTTCAATAATATTTACATGTAATACAACTGCAAATAGATCTTGATTATTTTAATTGATGTACTGATCCTAGATGTGCAATAACTATTTAAATATTATTTAATATATTGATTAAGTTAGTCAAGTTGATTGAATCATATTTTTGAATGTGTACTTGTGTTTTCTTTGATGTAGTTTTCTTGTGTGTGCAATAGTTACCTTAGATAATTCATTTCATCAAGTCATAATCTCTTGATTAAGGGTGTACAATCACTGCCCTAAAAGGAGAAACCTTTGTCTAAGGCTTGTGAATTCCCTACATCTTTATTTCCTTAGACTTCCTAGCCATGTATAATTGTATGTGTGTTTTTTGCTACTAGCAACAAGCATAGGTTTTAGAAAACATAGGTCCATTTGGAAACCAACCATAGAAGTGATTTCCAATAACCATGGATACTTCTTTTCCACCCTAATTTACCCTCTTTTTGAGTTTGTTTTTAAGACTTACCCACTTTAGATTATAAACCAGCCACCCATCCAACTCAAGTAAAGATTCATTATGTTAGAAGGCCACACCTCCATCCAAAAAACCTTATCAACAACCTACATGTCCTACCCCTATTCTATCAAAAGGTTAATATAAACCACATACCTAAAATGCATGCCCTAGAGTGGAGTTTATGTCCATTGAAATCCTAAAACATTATAGGTTAACTTGTTTGACTATAGTGTGCATAAAACCCAAATCAATAGTATTTTATGGATGCTAGAAGGAAGGACTAAACCCTGGTAATAGAGGTTATTCTTTTCATAGAGTTATACTAGAGTCACCCAAGAGAGTGACCAGATCTAATTCCCAGCCTAGTTTTTTAGTGTCACCCTTGATAAGTCATAGGAGACCTAGAGTTGTGTCAATAGCCCCAGTCTAGAATAATCCACCACCTCCACTAGGGCACCCCTTATCCATAAGGAACCATTTACCTGTTAATCAACCAATGGCTTAGGAACAGCCCTAGTTAGTTATATCTACCATTTCCATCCCAAGAGACATGCATGATTTTCCCTAAAATCCTAAAAAGTATCTACCATCATTTTCTCCTTCAATACCAAGGATAGCAGAAGAACATATCAAATATGTTAAAGTTACTTTAAGTTTAATGAATGTAATTGATGAATGTGTTGCATGTTGATTATTCTCTTTTACTTTAATGGATGTTGTTTATGATTGGTATTTAAATCTAATGGAAAACTCCATCACCAATTGGGAGTAATGTCAAATGGATTTTCTTGTGCAGTTTGGATAGGTCACCAATTTTGGATTAGTATACCAAAACTTCACCAGTATGAAGAGGGAGCCTAATGAACCCATCCATTATTTCAATGCAATATGGCATAAGATGTACAATTGGTTGACCCCAAGGTATAAACCATAAGCAACACTAGCATTCAAGATGTACAAGAATGCCTTAGACCCTATCACTATCATGTTCTTAAGATGAGCACTTGTTACGAATACTTTGGCATTAGTATTCAAAGAGTATATTAGCATTAATAGGTAGCTCAACTCACAAACACCTAGGGTAAATAACATAAAAAATGGATTTCTATCACTTAATTTGATACCACATGTTAATTATAATGTTCTAGCATAAAATCAAAATCAATTGTACACATTGCCTCTACTGACACAGACAACACAATAAAATTTTAGTTAATTGAACAATCATGTGATAGGAAATAGTTATCAATAAAACCAACATGTAGCTACACTCCCATAGTTATTCTATAAAGTACAGATTCTATAAAATCTGAATTGGATTCTATTCAAAATATGGTCCAAAAGTTGAGCAATGATTTCTTGAATATGAAATGAAAGATGGGCAATGTCAATGCTCCAACTAGCAACCAAAACATCAGATTCTAGAGATATAACAAACCATTCAATAGACCTAAAAACAACATGGAGTAGCCTAGCAAGCTCTCAAAAATCAACATAGCTAAAATAGTTCTTCTTAATTGGTATATAATACACAATACACCCCAACATGGTGAGTTCAATTGCATTGAGTTCTATATGGCATTTGAGATATTTAAAAGGGAATTGAATAGATAAGACCAAATGAATAATCCACCATAATCCCATCAAGATCTTGGATCTTCTAACACAACCATGTTCTTCAAAACTCATGAGTTTCCCTTCCCAGGTGAAGAAAACAATGAATCAGAAGATAATATGGACAAAATTCATGTTTTCCAATAGTTCCAGAGAGGTGCATACAACTTAAGGATAAAATATCCACTTTCCACCTTGACTCCTTTGAATACCACCAAAATTCCTCCAAATCCCAAATCAAATAATTATCCACCCCCTCCAAATGGGAATGATCACCTACCAAGCAAGGAAGAACCAAGTAAAGGGAAATACAACATCATAGAAGATATGAAGAAAATTAAGGCAAATATAAATCTTCATGAGTTAGCCTAGATCACTAAACAAAAGGATCTATTTTAAAATTACATTAATAAATATGCCCCTATGGAAATAACTAGAGCGACTATGAACAAAGTGAAAATTGTTGATCTCAACAGCATTTACATGAGTAAGCCTGAGGTGCCACCATTTTTGTTGACTATCAAGGCATCTGATAAGAACATCATAGTTATTTAGTTGATTCTAGAGAATCTACAACTATTATGCCTACCTCTATATGTAATAATCTTGATCTCACTCCAAGTCCTTCAAAGATATCAATCTGGCAACTAGATAAAATGGTGTTACCAGTAGTTTGAGAAATGAATAGCATACGCATTCAAGTATCATCTAAACCAAGAGTTTAGATGACCATCAATATTTTGGTAGTGGACATACGAAAAGGTTATGGATTGTTTTTTAGTAGATATTGGTCCAAAATACTCAATGGATATCTTTCCACATACTTCTCTCATATATGTCTATCATGGAAAGGAGTTGTGAACCAGATTAGAACTGATAGAGAGCCAAGAATGAAATATCCCATCATAAAATACAATGTCAAAAATGAAGAGGTAAAGTATGACTCTTCTCCCCTTGGTATTTACACTTTTACCACTCAAAATATAGCACAAAACCCAAAACTTGATAGTTTGAATTAACTATGGACTATGCATTTTGACAGAGCTAATTCCAAGCAAGGATTGGGCATAAGAATTGAGTTGACTGATACTCAAGGTAAGTTCTTGGCAGCTTATAGATTGTAATTTCCACATACAAACAATAGATCAAAGTATGAAGCTCTAATTTTGGGATTATAGTTTGTGCTAAAGAATAATGTAAAATAGATAAAAGTATTTGGTGACTTAGAGCTAGTAGTTAACTAAATAAGAAATAGATATTAGTATAAATTATCTTATTTAGGGAGATATATGCATAAAGCATGGGATTTAATTGAAATATTTATATATTTTAACATAGTATCAATCCCAAGAGAATAAAATCAAGCTATTGATTCACTATCTGCTATTATTGCCAATCTCAAGCCGTTGCAAGAGTCTAAGGTAAAGAGATTTTCTATTGAATTGGTTCCTTATCCCTCTATTCCAGATAATGTATAAAATTTCTAGGTCTTCAATGATGATCAACATACTATTAAATTCTTAACTAATTCAAGGGATTTCAATTCTCAAATCATCAATGACAAGGACATCAACCACATCTATAAAGAGGAAATAGATAAATAGGGTAGTCTCCAACTCAAATAGAATCAAATTCTAGCTAGTTTAGTCTCTTTGGAAAGACCATTTGACTTAGACTCTTAGACACAACAACTCAGGCAACCCAAGGTTGATGAATGAGACTTCAAGAAGAAAAATCTAGGATATGATCATAACCCATGTTATGTAAATATTGGTCTCAGCTGCACTATGGAGGAAAGAGAATGAGTTAGGGATTTGATTGTTTAATATAAAGACATTATTGCTTGGATGTATGAAGACATGAAGGTGTATGACTTGCAAGTCATCACTCACATGATTCCCCTAAAGCAAGACCATAAACCATTTAGATAGAGGGAAAGGCTAGTAAATCTTATTCTGGAGCCTCTTATTTAGAGGGATGTGGAAAAGTTACTAAGGGCCAAAGTCATCTTCCTAATCTAACATTCTACCTGGGTGGCCAATTTGGTCCCAGTTAGAAAGAAGAATGGAGAGATTAGATTATGTGTAGACTTCAAAAATCTAGATAGGGCTTCTAAGAAAGTTAAGTATCCTTTTCCTTCTCTAGATGAGGTAATACAAATAGTGAGTGGTTCTAAAATGATGTCCTTTTTAGATGGATTTATATGTTACAATTAGGTACAAGTGCAATCTGAGGATAGAATGAAGATGGTGTTTACTATGAAATGGGTTAATTATGCATAAAAAGGATGTTGTTTGGCATAATCAATGTAGGGGTTACCTTTCAATATGTTATGGATCATGCCTTTGAGGGACTAGTAAAAAAATGCATAATCATCCATATGGATGATCTTACCATGTTTTCAAAGAATAGAAAATACTATATAAGTCACCTATAGTCCATATTTGAGAGATGCAAAAGGTTTGGGATTTCATTGAACCTAAAGAAAAGCATATTTATAGTCACTAAGGGAAAACTCTCGGGACATATTATCACAAAGGATGGGATCACCATTGATCCAAATAGAATCTAGGCAATTTCAAAAATCAACCATTAAATAGCAATAAGGATCTCAAGTCATTCTTTGGGAAGATCAACTTCATAAGGAAGTTAATTTCAAGGTTTGTATAAATCATCAAGCCTCTAAATACCATGCTCAATCTAGATGCTAAAATAGAGTTGATAACTAAAATCATAAAGTCTTTCTAAGACATTAAGGATGTCATATCATAGGCTTCAGTGCTAATTAGCCTAGACTTCATAAAGGATTTCTAAATGTATTAATTCACCTGAGAACACACTAATGTTACATCTATCACATAGAGAAAAGATGAAACTAAGCATTTGATTTCCTTCATGAGCAAAAATATGAAAGATGCAGAGCTCAGGTATTCTATGATTGATAAGCATATATTTGATCTTGTTAAAATGATGAATAAATTTCAACATTACATCTTAAGTAATAAACTATTAGTATTATACCTAACCTTGCTATCAATTTCACCCTATCATAGAATGATCTAGGAGAATGTCAAGGCAAATGGATGGCCAAGCTCTAGGAATTTGACATAGAGATCAAGCCTACAAAGATAATTAGAGGTCAAGGCATTATTTAACTCATGACTAAGCTTGATCCAAAAATCACCATTGAAGAGTTATGTGTAGCACAATTTTCTAAAGGAAATATTATATAGATATAATCTAGTATTTACTTATAGGAACTTATTTCATAGAGCTTAGTAGAGAATGAAGGAGAGATTTGAGGCTCAAAGATACTCATTTCATGATCAATAAGGGATTACTCTATAGAAAGAACTATGAATGTACTTATCTTAGATGTGTATTTGTAGAAGATGCTAAGGAAATCTTGGAGAACTTACATCAAAAGATAGGTAGTAGTTAACATGTTAGGAATACCATAAATCATAAAATATTGAGGTTGGGTTACTATTGGCCAACCATCTTTAAGGATGCTCATATGCATGTCAGAACCTACCATGAATGTCAAGCATTATCCAAGAGATAAGTACATGCATCAATTCTTCTACATCCCATTGTTGAAGGAAGGTAATTTTCAAAGTGGGGTCTAGACTTCATTGGTGTAATAAAATCAAATTCTTCAACAAGTCATAAATTTGTACTCATGGCTATAGACTATTATATTAGATAGATAGAAGCCATAGCCATAAAGAATATTAAATCACAAGATGTGATTCACTTTTTGGAGGAACACATAACAAATAGATTTGGCATGCCAATCTCTTTAGTTTGTGATAATGGACCAGCTTTTATATCAGTAGAATTCACTGAATGGGCACATGATAATTAGATCATAATCAGGTCAACCTTTAACCACTACCCTAAAGGAAATGGACTAGAAGAGTCAAAAAATAAAAATTTGATTGATGCAATAAAGAAATCAGCAGGGGACAATCCTAGGGACTAACACAATTTACTAAAGTATGCTCTTTGGGCAAACCGGATGAGATACAAGAAAGCCTTGAAAGCTTCACCCTACCTACTAGTATATGGGCATAGACCGATTTCCCCATCATGTTGAAGCTATCCACATATCATTTCATGCAAGACTACATGGAGTTGAATGACAAAGTAGAATCAAGATTGCTTGATATAATAGAAATGGAGGATTCAAAGACCGAAGCCTTGTATACATTCAAAAAACACTAAGATGTAGTTAAAAGGTGGTTTGATAAAAGAGCAAAATTCAAAGTATTCAGTATTTCATGTTTGGTGCTACTATGGATAAATCCCATGAAAAGAAAGGACAACATGATAAGTTTGTCCCACTGTGGATTGGACCCTAACATATTTTAGAGATCATGGGCAATAACATATTTCATCTAAAGGACCTCTAAGGCAACAAGCTTACATATCTAGTCAATGGACAGTTCCTGAAGCATTACTTCAAAGTTATTCCATCTATAGATAGTATTGATTGAGAGGATTTAGATAAATTTAGACATAGGACTAGAGTAGATTCCCATGATTTTTGGTTTAGTTTTCAATGCTTTTCATTTTTTTAGGGCTTTCTAGATTAATCTTTCTGCTTTCAATATTTTATTTTCTTAGATTAGATTTTGGTACTTTCTAGAGTAGTTTCCTTCTTTCTAGATTAGTTATTCTTTGTTTTCTTTGATGTTCAAGGTTTTGTTTACTCTAGGTATTTTTCAAGCTAAAATCCAAAAAACAATTTAGTTTATGACTTGTAAAAAAGGGGGGAATTAAAATGCTAATACGATTGGGCACTAGTTTACAAATTAGGTGTGTTTCTATGTTTTTGACTCCTTAGGGTGAAGGGAGCCAATCAAAGGATTATTCTGATTAGTGTCACAATTGAATACTTTTACTAGGCATATGGAAGTTGCTCTTGGGGTACTTCATATAAATTTATAATTTTCTCTTATTTTATTAGATCAAATGCACTTATCATATTAAATACTTATTGAAAGTGACAATTCTAGGTGTAGATTTGGTTGGTAGGGGCATTCTAGTAACAATTTGTTTTATAATTATACCAACTCACTAGGGTTTCATCTCCTCTCTTTTCCATTAATCAGAACATAAAAGAAACAAAACACACAAATAAGCGAGAGAGAGAGAGAGAGAGAGAGAGAGAGAGAGAGAGAGAGAGAGAGAGAGAGAGAGAGAGATCCATGAGTTCAAAAGAGCAAAAGATAATTTATAGAAAATTAAAAAAACTCACATGATGAAAGGAGAAGAAAAGGATCCCAATGTATCTCTATCGAGTCTATGTATGTCTAGTTGGTAGTAGAGAATGACCTGAGCTTCCCTTGATTTAATGAACTTTAATAGATACTAGGATGAAACTTATAGCTTCATCAAAACCTTTGAAAACTCATCAGAGTAAGGGTTAAATAAACTACATGTTTAACACACATAGCTCCAAGAAATTAGAAGGTAAGTATGTTGTGTGAATTAACTTAGGAATGTATTTCATGTTTCTAATTTAATTATTTTTATGTGACACGCTTCAAGATTGATTTAAAGATTTTGGAACCAAAGTTTTGGATTCTGTAAGTCACCATTTTTTATACCCAACATACCCCTTTTCTTTATGGAGAAATGGGGATCCACTTTTTTCATATGTTATTTCACTTTTGGCAGGATGATATTAGCATTGTATTTCATGAGACTAAATTTTGTTCTATCAAGACTATTCTTCAAGTTTATATTTTCAAGGTAATTCTTTCATCACTTATGTAATTTTTCCTTTCAAGTTTTATGTTTTGAGTGTTTTTGGCCCTTTATTCTTTCAGACTTAGTTTTCACAAAGCCTTTTTTTATCAAGAAAATTGTTACAGACATTTTGTTTGAAATAAATGCCCAGACAAATTATCCCTTCAACCTTACCAAACCTACACTTCAAGACTTTGTAAGTGACCCTTATCCATAAAAAATTACCTTTTAGGGAAATCAAAAATGCCCTTCAACCTTTATGAAGTAGACCCTTTGAATATTTTCCACATACCCTTTGGCCTTTTTGAAAGTGTCTTTTGTCCTTTGAATTATCCCTTCGACCTTTCTAAATTGACCACTTTACCCCTTTTGACTAGATCTTTTAAGGCACATACCCTTTAGGTTTTGTGTAAGAAACCCTTGGGACTTTTATCCTGAACCCTCTACCCTATAGGACTTATCCTTTGGGTTTTCTTTTCAAAACTCTATACCCTATGAAAAGTTCCCTTCGGCCTTTAATTATTGGACCTTTTGATATGGGCATACCCTTTGGTATTTTTGTCCCAAGCCTTTGAACCTTTTTGAAGTAACCACTTACTCTTTAGGATAATCATCATAGCACTTTCCCACCAAAAGACCCTTTGGACCCAAGGCACATACCCTTCAAGTTTTGTGTAACTTACCCTTCAAAACTTTTTAAATGATCCTTAGCCATATGAAAGTACCTTTTGGGGAAATCAAAAGTGCCCTTCAGCCTTTAAGAAGTACACCCTTTGAGAATTTTGTCTTGGACAAAATGCCCTATGAAGTGGACCCTTACAATCAAAATTACCCTTTGATGAAATTGAAAGTGCCCTCTAGACCTTAAAAATATCCCTTCAAGATAATTATCTTTGGACTTTTTCCTAGATAAAATCATCAGGGAAATTATTTCAGACATTTTGTCCAAAATAATTCCCTCGATGGAATTAGTCTATGAAGGTCATCCCAAAATCATTTTTTTTGATATAGACCCTAAGTGCTTTATTACTAAGAGTATGACTAGTCTCACCATACTTAGCCAAAACAAAGGTAAAAATATTTCCCATCAATACTTTAAGACCCCCACCAACTTGAGATAACAAGTTTGAATTATATAGGAAAATAGAAGCCAAGTGAATTTTTCACATTTATGTCACATGAACTGATATTAAAAGTAGGATTATATATAGGTGATATGACACTATTAAAAATCCATCATTATATTCAATCTAACTTGTATTTAAAGTCTCTTGCTTTTTTACAGCGATAAAGAGCCTTAGTTTCCATTTCAAGAGTACTGCAAGTAAACAATGACTAAGCTAGAGCTAAATTATTTACACAGCATACATTGCACATAAAAAAAGTTACATATAATACGTATCAATGGCATCCACATCTAGTACATATATAAAGTACTAGATTCAATTAAGGACTATACAAAGTTTATAGATACAGTCTTCAATGCCATAGTATTTGCAGATAAGTACTAAAATTATTCAACATTATGGTATGTCTTTGATTTAGTGGACCTATTTTCACTGGAAGATGAGATGGCACTAGTAGATAGACTATTCATTAAGGAGCTTTTGGAATTCAAATTCTAAAGATTACACTTTGTTGTAGCCATGCCAGAACTAATGCCTTGCATTAACCTCCTAAGGGACCTATTTTTTTAGGGAAAAATATCACAAGATGCTTTCCTACATCATTCTAGTAATAATATAATGGTCACGTGTATTTTGAGAGTAGATTTCTATATATACCTATTTTTTAGTATACAAAATCCTTACTTTGACAAGCACACATTGGTGTAGTTTAACATAGAGACCTCAATGGAGAAGGTGTTATCTTTGTGGCTACTCCTACATCAAACCATCACATGGAATGGGAAGAATCTAAAAAGAGTAATTTCAATTGACAAATTCAAGATGGGGATTCACATTAGTATGGATCTTCTCAATCAATTATATGGTATGCCTAGTATTCATTTTGTTAATTTGGATTGGGTGCTACTACTATACATGATGCTTACACATGATGCCACATACATCCTAGGTAAAATAATTAGCCTTCAATTGAGAGAGCATATTATTCATAAGGAAAAGTATCCCATGCCCTCTATAGATTTATATATGATGTCCTATTTGTTGGGCATAGTCATGGGTACATGTTATAAATATTTTGGTGAATTATGGGATCTAGCCATCGATTGTGAGATAAATAAGATCTATGATCATTACCATTTCATACATGTATACTATTATACCAAGAATATGGTGAGGATCTTTGAGGATGTCTATCCTTAGGTTTGGCAAGCCATTAATGGCTCACCCATGCCTCCAATTGGACATAACATTGTGAAGAACTTGGTAGGGAAAGGGGATTATTTCCTTTATCCAAAATTCACTATTATCATGATTTGGAAAAACAAGGTTGGCCCCCTATGTCTTTAAAGGTTTATACCAAATAAACTAGCTAAATAAGAAATCACCTTCTAATTATGGAAAAACATTGAAGAGGATTTATCAAGGTAAAATAAGGCCTTGTATTTTGGTCATTTGTAACTATTGGTAGGATGGTATATATGATGAGGAACCATCTCAGGTAAGTAGGTGGAAAGTGCAGGAGTTATCATTTCCTCATACTTGCATATAGAGATTCAAATCTACATGGGCTGATCCAAAATCACATTCATAGATTTAACATTCCATATAGTCATGAGCCTTATGATTATGATTTCTTATTTTTGAATACCAAGTCTGATAAGGAAGTATTGGAATGGGCAAGGATTGTTGGGATATAAGAGGATCATTTATAATGATCCAGGAGGACCCTTCCATTTCTACCAAGGAGTTAGATAGCAAAAATTCACTCTACAAAGGGTGATAACATTTGAATTTTTGGAGATGACAATTCGAAGAGCAATCCAAGAACCAAGAAGCTTCCTCCTTTGAAGGACTTCCTTTAAAGTTGAAATTGAAGATAGTGAAGAAAGATCCCAGGATACCCAAGCCTAGTTATAGTAGGAGAAGATAAGCAAGGGATCCCATTAGCATAGATTTTGATGAGGAAGAAAAAACACAAGAATTATCTATTATAGGTTCTATTCAAGTATCAATTGTTGTTCCCTAGATGCATAATATTAAATACATTAGGATAGTAACTCTATAATCAATAGAATCAACACCTTAGTACTCCCCCACACAAGTAAAGACCCCTTGGTCTATAAGAGAAATCTTAGGACCCCTATAGGTAGTCCTACATTGGAGACATCACAAGGTTTGCCTACTCAACCTCTTTATTTAGAACCAGCTAGGGGAGATGTGGTGATCATCAAATATATTAAGGATGATTTAGATGAAGAAGTAGAGTTAGAGAGAACCAAGGCTATGAGCCTCCAAATAGAGCCTATAGAGCTCACTTCCCTAGGTACTCAATATTTTGTTAGTTATCCTTTATCTTATGTACCCATCTTTGGGAAAGTTACGTCTATGAGAGTTCCCACATCTACCCCCTCCATCTCCACTACTACTATTGATCCCTCCATTTCCACTTCCATCCCACTCACCATATAGACCCCTTTTTTTCCTCCTGGCACCTCCATTTTTAGAGCCCTCAAAATAAAGAAAGTGTCTAGTTGTTTTATTATTTTTGGAAATATAGTGTTTAGATCCTAAATAATAAGGGTTTGGAATGATATGAAAAATATAATTCGATAGGTAAAAATATATATTTCAATTGATAATTATAAAATATAAATATAAATTAACTTATCTAGATTCATACTGAAATGGAGGGTTCTGAGGTTGGAAATTGAAGAGCAAAACTAAGACACTATCAAGAATTTGAATTTGGCTTCTATTTTCTAATTAGATAAGAGCATCAAAAATAGGACACCCTAGTGTCTAGTGCTATAGTCCTTTATATCACCATTGTCCTAAGGATCTAATATTTTTAGGTTTTATTCACCTGGTCAATATGATCCTATGTACCAAATGTCAAGGGTTGGAAGTCATCATAGCTTGTTGTAGGTACATTTTAATATTTGATACCTGTCTCCATCTACACACATGCAAACAATTAATACATCAAAAGCAAAATGGGGAAAGAAATTGGGTTGGGGAAAGAAATTGGGTTAGGGGAAGAAATATCACACAATCTAGAACCCCTATTATTATAACTACTACATACATTAACCCTCAAGCTAGGGTCTCAGATCAAATGTATTTCTCCCTTAGGGAATGTGCATAATCAATGCAAATGATAGACACAAGAAGGACTTTCACCTAGGCCCTTCCTTGATCAATCATGCAAGACTATGTGTGATACAGAGAAGATGAGCTATACTATTGACTAATTTTTATTATGTCTAATGTTCCAAAGTAGTGAGTGTTAAATATAAAATTCCTTGTGTGGTACTTTAAATAAGAGACTCATTATTTCAAATTTAGGAAATTTATTTGCATTTGGTTGACATTGGAAAACTTAGGAACCAATCAAAGAAAATGGATAAGACCCATATAATAGAATAAACTAACCATTTAGGCTCATATTGGCTTTGGATAGGAGTGCTAGAAACTAGACACCCTAGGTTTCACCATTGTAGTCCAATCCCAGCACTCCTATCTTATAGGCTAGGAAGCAGGGAGATGGAATGAGCTTAGAAAATCTGACTTGACTAAGGTAGAATGACCATTTGAAAGGCTTAGGGTGATTGAGAATGGGTAAAAAGATGACTCAAGATTAGAACAAGACCTAAAAGGATAAGACAAAAAACATGGCAAAATGTGAACAAAACTCATATTCTCCAGTCGGAGTCTCCTGTAAAAGGACTATGAAAAGACATGGTATGTGTAGTTGCTTGACCAATTTAGGGTGTATACATTTTCCCCTATTTTAATCTACTGATGTAATGAAATGAATTAATAGAGTTAATAAATAAAGAAGATGTGTACCTGAACTTACCTATGTGGAAATAATTATTTTGAATAAAAACGGTCCAACTTTCTAGCTAGGGAAGTGGATGGAAAACTGAATAGTGCTTGAATAATGAATCCCTAAAATGGGTGCCCCTTGTATTGAATATAAATAGTGCTTAGAGAAATAAGGAATCCCTAAAATGGATGCCCCTTGTATTGAATTTGAATAGTTCCTAGATAAAGAAGGAATCCCTAAAATGGATGCCCCTTATACTAAATTTGACTAGAAATAAGAAAATGCTTCGAGGCCCAAAACCAATGTCTGCCTTCTATCCCACATAAGCTCATGTAATCTAGAATGTGTGTATAGAATTTGTATGTTGTGAAGAGAAAAATTTATCATGCCCCCACTCTGAATAATCCAAACTAGAAATGAGAAGTGCTCTAAGGTCCAAAACTAATGACTATCTTCTATCCACATAAACACCTAGGTGCGAGTAATGCTATGGACCAATTGCTATAGTTGATCATACAATCCAACCTAGTGACAACCTAGGTATGCCTGGGTATAATTTAAAACTCTAGTAAATGTGTAAGAATAAAATGGCATGTCTTTCCATTCTAATCCTTATAATCTTAGATGATGAAGAATATGAACATCTGTGACATGCCCCAAATTTGGTATGTGAGTGATACATCTATATAGTCTGGTAATCTATATAACCACATGTAAAATGAGATATTGTGTCATGTCCCATGTGAAAAACTAGAGATCAAAACAATGTGTTCTACAATATGCATATAATTTGCTATCTAGTCTATATAGTGTCATGATGTATGAATTTATATGTGTGAGACATGTAGTGATGTACATGCCCCCAAATCTAATATCTAGTTTGATTCTATATAAATTCATTGTGAATTCATATGATTAGAACCATTATGTATCTAAGTAATCTATGTATCTTTAAACTAAAGGTATGTCCCTTTAAATGTCTTAAGTAATGTTGAATGACTCATGTAATCTAAATTACTATATATCTTGATCAATCTAAGCTAAATCTAATAATTTTGACTGCTAGAGGTGTAATAACCATGATAAGTGACCCATGTAATTTGAATCACTATATATTTTGACTGATCTAAGCTAAATCTAATATTTCTAACTACTAGAGGTGTAAGAACCATGGATTATGCAACTATGAGAGTGGATAAATGTGTTGGGTAAGTGTAGGAATAATAATAGTATGAATCATTCTCCTTTTTGGGGAGAGGTACAAAATTTGTAATAGAAGAGGTTGAGCCAAAAGTGATGACTAGTGGTGTAATGCTAGAAAGAAAGTTGGTATAGTTTGGATTGATTTGATAAGTTGATTGAATGTTTAGGCTAAGTAATTTGAAAGGAATGAGCTTCAATTAGTGAGGACCAAGTTGTATAAAAGTTAAATAATTTGTTATTAGTGAGGACCAATTTGTATTTATCTAGGTACAAAATAGGTATATAGATGTGTGTGTGCCATAGTAGGTGTTGTTTTCAAAATCAGCTTAGCCCATTTTTGGGAACAACTGTAATATCCCCTTCAAACAGGAAATATAGCAACACAAAAAACTTTGAACAAGATATAACTTCAGTTGAATAAATTTAGAATAATCACAATAATATAGTCTCTGAATAGCAAATTACAAATCTTATCACTTGTCCTAATTAGGGTTTATTAAATTAGAATTAGGGTTTCTAATTAAAAATAGGCTAAATAATTAATATTTGATTATATCAATCAAATATTAATATCTCCCTCAATACATGTCGGATCGACGAACCGATTGAAGCTAGTGAGTCAGGGAGTGATTCTGCACATAACCATACCATAATAACGGTGCTCCGCTGCATATCAAATATCCCTAAAAAGTAGGAGCCCTAGCCAAATATGTCTGAAATAACTTGAATGAGAATCAAATGTAGAAATCCTGTGAATCAAAGTCAAGCCAAGCTCCATTATGACCCTCTATCCATCCTATTAGCCTACAAAGGTCACATAATAGGCTAACCATGAACTCAGAACATGTCAATTAAAAAGGGGACATGACAATCTGCCCCTCCTAAAATTGCTTGCCCTCAAGCAATCACTGAATGACAAATCGATCAATCCACCTGGATTCCAAATATAGTTTTGATCTCCACCACTGTCAATGAACACGATCCCCATGCCATGTCCATCCCAACTCTCATGTAATGGTGTCACATCATCTCTAGTACTAAGATAAGCACTCCAACATCCAATCCATAAATGAAAATCAGCAAGCAAACTCCTTACCTGAATAATATCTGAAACTGGATAGTGAAGACTAGAAATAGTCATATCATCATCAACCTGTGACCCGACTGTAACAGAAAGTTGAGTCCTCACCACATGTGACAACTCCTGAACTGAACTCACCTCAAGACCAAGCTCATCCTCATACCTCTCCTGTGTTGGTGCCAATGTGCTCTCGTCATCACCCTCTATCATGTTATGTGGTATAGGTACCTCCATCCGATGAAAAAACATATATCTGAAGCTGTTGCCCCGTATTGCCTTAAGAATATGTGTCATCCCATCAACATTAAAGAGAACCTCCATGTCCTTGAGACGAAGAGTAACTTCCTCAAATGAATGAAGCCACTTCATACCCAAGACTAAGTCTATATCCCCCATATTTACCACATAATAATCAGCCTTGAACTCATAATTGTTCAAGCGCAATGGGAGGTCTCTAATCATACGCTCACACTTAAGAGTGTGACCATCGGCTACCTTAACACGGATGCCCTCAAAGTCTATGGTAGTGAGCCCACGCTTCTCCACAAATCTAGCATCTATGAAATTATGTGTGGCTCCTGTATCAAGAAGGGTGATAACCTTCTGCCCTGCCAAAACTCCACGGAGTTTGAATGACTCATCTGACTGAATACTAGATATGCGTGCCTCTTGAATGTGAAGCTCTAACTCTGCTTCTGCATTAGGCCCTGAAGCCTCTGCCTCTGCCCCCTCAAAACTGTTCTACTGCTCGGAATCCTCAGAATCAGAATCTTCATAGTATACCCACATCATACGATTCGCCTTGCCCTTAGGCCTCAAAGGACAATCGTGATGGATATCATATGGTCCTTTGCAGTAGAAGCAAAGCTTCTTTTTGCATAAATCATTAAGCGCCTCAAGATCCAAAGGTGGTGCTGTTGGATTGGCCTTTGAATCATTTTTTACCCTGGATTTATCTATGTTAAAATCCAGTCTCTCCGTATCCCCGTGGGAGTGCTTATGGTCTCTAGAAGAAGTACCTCTGGCATTAAATTTATTGGATGGGGCTGCCATCTCCATATCACGTGCCTTCTTCATAGCTACCTGTAATGAAGGAGGATCAAGGGCTTTGATCCAACCCCTCAATGGCTCTGTCAATCCCTCTATGAAGAGAACTACCAATCTACGCTCTGAAATATTGGGTACCATGACTGCCAATCTCTGAAACTCACCAATGAAGGACTCCAAGCTACCTGTTTGTCTCAACTATGCCAGATCTCAGAAGTAAACATCAGGATCTCTCTTGTCAAACCACTCAACCAATCTATCCACAAAGTCCTGGTACTCTGTTACCTGATTATGCTGAAGTGTTACCATACCATGGTACCACCAATCATGTGCTACTCCATCCAAGTGCAAAGTGGCGTATTTGATGGCATCTATCTCTGACATTGGTCTCAATGCCAAAAAGGTGTCAAGCTTATGAACCCAAGCTTGAGCTGTCATCTTACCACTGCCGTCAAAAGTACTCAAAGAAAGCTTACCAGTAGCCTTCTGTAGCTCACTGAATTGAGCTGTAGGATTCCTTTCCTGTCTAACCAATCGGTAGTGCTCTCTCCTAAGATTGACAAAATGATCAAAGGTCATCCTCTCTTGGACATGAAGGGGTAATAAGTCCCACTCATCATTTACAGCCATGTAAACATCTGCAAATGGGTTATTCCCTGCTTCCTCTGCTGGTGCCTCTGGTTCTTCTTGAACAAAAGTAGGACGTGTAGGTCTATCAACTGTTCTGGAGTGAGTCCGTTGTGGCCTCTGATTAACCGTAGCACTCCTGTCATCTCTTTGATCCCCGTTCTATCCATCAGGTGTGTTCATTCTCTCTATCATAGTCATAAGTGCCTGTAGTGTCTGAGCCATCTATTGTTGGCTTGTCATCATAGTACGTTGAAAATCTCTGGTGCCCTGATCAGCATCATACTTGTGGCCCCTGGGTGGGCTGCCCTCATGTCTGTCACTCATGATGGTCGGTGGCTGGTCTAACACCTGAGTACCTTCAAGCAAGGCTCAGCTGTGTGTGTTATACTTGTGTGGTCCCAACTCTTGTGGCTGCATAAGATCTATACACCCTCAGGCTGGCAGGATTTAGCTCTGATACCACTGTAATATCCCCTTCAAACAGGAAATATAGCAACACAAAAAACTTTGAACAAGATATAACTTCAGTTGAATAAATTCAGAATAATCACAATAATATAGTCTCTGAATAGCAAATTACAAATCTTATCACTTGTCCTAATTAGGGTTTCTTAAATTAGAATTAGGGTTTCTAATTAAAAATAGGCTAAATAATTAATATTTGATTAAATCAATCAAATATTAATATCTCCCTCAATACATGTCGGATCGACGAACCGATCGAAGCTAGTGAATCAGGGAGTGATTTCGCACATAACCATACCATAATAACGGTGCTCCGCTGCATATCAAATATCCCTAAAAAGTAGGAGCCCTAGCCAAATATGTCTGAAATAACCTGAATGAAAATCAAATGTAGAAATCCTGTGAATCAAAGTCAAGCCAAGCTCCATTATAACCCTCTATCCATCCTATTAGCCTACGAAGGTCACATAATAGGCTAACCATGAACTCAGAACATGTTAATTAAAAAGGGGACATGAAAACAACCCCCTATGAAACTTGTCTGTTTCATCTCTCGTCTCTCTAAGTTTGTTTTTGAGATGGGTTTTTAATTCATTCTCATCTTGGCCTAGAAACGTGAGAGTAGTTATGATCTCATTGTGACCAAGAAAACCCCTCCCCTAAACTGCCTCTTTCAGAGTTGATGTCTTTTCTTCTATTTTTGTGCATAGGCAACAAAAATTGCCGCCAATGCATTTCCCTTTGAGATGCAAGGGTGGAAAAATTTGTCACCCCTACATTTTTATTTGCACGAGTGGCAAATTTTACCACCCCTACATTTTTGCCTGTAAGGGCGGCAATTTTTTTCGCCCCTGCATTCGACAAACCTGAACATGCAAGGGCGGCAAATTTCACCACCCATGCATGCCTCAGTTTTTGTGCACAACATTTATTACCACATGCGATGGGTTGTTGGGGATGTTTTTCACCCCATATAACCTGATTTGGAGCTCATTTATTTTCATTCTTCCTCCTCTCTTCCTACCCTTCGTGTCTAAATGACCCAATGGATGAGTTGAAGTGTGTTTTGGTGAATTTAATCTCATGGTGCGTGCAGCTTTCTAGGTAGGTCTCATTTCTAGCTTCTATTATCTTTTCCTTCCTCTTTCTTGGCTTATTTTTCTTCTTTTGGTTTTATTAGAGTGTTCTTGTTGTTTGTTTTCTCCTTGTTTTCCCCCCATCGGCCTTTTAGACTTACCTACCTACTGGGATGGCTAAAATCATCGTCCCTCCTTGTTACCCATGATTTTACTTACAAAACCTACATAGGCTCCAATTTTTGCCACCTGTGTATCTCAGCCCCCCGTTTACCTTCACCTTTGTGGGTGGCAAATTTTGCCACCTGTGCTGACCCATTCGTGCACGGGCGGTGATTTTCACTACTCACACACCCTCTCACTAGACTTGCTACCCAAAGTGCAGGGGTGGAAAATTTCACCACCCCTACCTTTTTTCCCCCAACCTGCAAGGGTGGTGAAATTTGCTGCCTGTGCAAGTTGATCCTGCACGGGCAGTGAATTTTGCTACCCTTGCACTCTATCAATTCGACCTATAGGGGTGGTGATTTTCGCTACCCATGCAGTCCTCCTCTGGATTTTTCTAACTTCAAAGGATTTTTTTTTCTATTTTCCTTTCTTTCCTTCCTCCTTTCCTACCTTAGTTTTTGACCCAGCCTTTTAAAGCATCCTCCTATGATCATGATCACTTGATATGTGAATTCTCCAACTCGCTCCCTTTTCCCTAATTGTGTGATCATGGCTACAGTTCTTTTTGAAGGCTCTTACTCATCAACACCCATCTGA
Source organism: Torreya grandis (assembly GCA_037957365.1). Lineage (NCBI taxonomy): Eukaryota > Viridiplantae > Streptophyta > Pinopsida > Cupressales > Taxaceae > Torreya > Torreya grandis. Next base: position 892,104 of record JARHVA010005688.1, on the reverse strand, counting down.
TCGAGATCAGTTCTAATGTCAGAAATGTCTCCCAAAAAGGCAAAGATGATGAAGTACAAGTACTAGGGCATCTTCCCAATCACTTCAGTCACCTCTAATGTCAACGACATCTGGGACACTGAAATTGGCCATGTGGATATGGTTGAGTTCATGACTAGAATGAAGGCAATGAACCCAAGTTCTAAAATGAGAAGGATTGTTGAAAGAAAAATCCACTTGGTTGCCACTTTTCTAGTGGCAGCACATCATACAGAATTCGTCCTCCAATGTGCCCACTTCTACAACAAAGAGACTAGGTCAGTCTCAGATGCTAGCAGCAATGTGATAATTCAACTAGATCTTGAATTCATTGACAAAGTCTTCGTGTGCCCTCCTACTACTGAAGTACTAAAGATAGACTTTGTAGAAGCCCAAAAAGAGTACGATAAGGACCCTGAAAGGGCAAAGAAAGTCATGAACAATAGGTGGTTGAAGACACCTAGGTCCAATCTATTTAGATGGATACAAAACTTCTCAAGGAGTGAATTCATTGAAGAAGTTATTGACTTGATCACCCTTCTCAGTAGAGTGTGAGGCCTTTCATCTTCCTCACAGTTTCATAAATGGATGTACCCGTTTATTAAGATAATCCTCTAGGGTAAGTAGGTCATCTTTTGGGGAGAGTAGATCAGAAATGCCCTTCATAAGTAGTTGACCAAGGTATAGACTTCTTCCAAGTTCTATATGACTTCATACCTTGTGTACATAGCTGCATCAATGTGAACCTTCCTAGGAAGGAGCACAATCACCCAAAAGCATCTCTCCTTCTCTGCCTCAATCTCTTATGGCATCCCCTTTTCCTCTCTCCTATTAGTGTCCCCTCTTCTGGAGCCACCTCTCCTTCTAGAGTTATATTTGGTGATCCTCAAGGTGCTTCTAGAGGTACTCCTTGCTCCTCTGGATCCATTCTTAGTCTTTCATGTCCTTCTTTCAACCTGGGAGAAAGTTCTGCACAAGAGCTAGAATCTATGGCTAGTACAATTTTGCCTGTTACTCCAACTACAACCACTATCACCACTAGTAGTGTAAAAGCTGCCATGATAATGCCAGCTGAGGGAACCATTGCTACGATAGGTACTTCTCTCCTACCATGGATGTCAAATTTCACACCCAAAAGAAAGAAGCTATCCATCTCTCTAGATGACTTCAATTTTGGCAAAATAGTGCCGGTGAAAGCTAAGGCTCCTAAAAGGCTGAGGATCCTCTCAAAATTAGTTGAGGAAAAAGGGAAAAAATTTCTAAAAATAGCTAAGCCTCCATAGGATGCAACCCTTGAGGGTTTTGAAATGAGTAGATATTCCATCTCTCGTGTTGAACTTGGCAAAGTTACTCATGAAGGTGTGAAAAGTGACCTTCAGTTTGTTATGGACATCATGGTCTAGAAATTTGACTAAGAGGAGATAAAAGATTATTACAAGGCCAAGACAGAGCAGTTGATAGCAGTAATAAGGAGGTTCACTCTTCCCCTTGAAGCGGCAACCCCAGAGGCTTTTTCTATAGATGACCCTATCATTCAAAAGGCAGAGAAAACTTATTTAAAGGGGAAAGTCCTAGAAGACTACATTGAAAAAATGCATACTCAGGGGGTTTCCTTGCTTACGAAGGTTATAGAGAAGATAGGCAAGATGAGGAAGGTGAGGGCAAAATTAGATGACCTGGTCTCTCTTATCTCTCAGGAGGTTGATAGTTCAAAAAAAGATCTTAGCAAATGGAGGGAGATGAAGGATCTAAAGAAAAGCACCTTGATATCTATCGGTGTCATCTCCAACAAGGACTCTTATGTTGAGATCAAGGAGTCACTGATCTTCAGGATCCAGGTACTCAAGGATTTAATTGAGGATCTCAAAGCTTCCAGGGATGCTAGTGAAAAGAGCAACAGAGGCCTACTCAATAAAATAGAAAAACTGCCCTGCAACCTCACTTCTAGAGATAACCAATTTCTCTCAGCTAAAGAAATGATCCAAGGTTTTAAAGGGATGATTCAAAGAGATTTTGAAGAAAAGGCCTTCTTAATGACCTCTGTGGATAATATTTTGGATACTCAGCTGACTCTGGATAATCTAAAATCTAGATTGACTAGTCATGTTAAGTCCATCACAGCATTGAAGGACACTTTAATCAGAGCCAGAATCATCTCCAAGAACATGGTTATGCCAGATAGTATAGGAATTTAGGCATCCATTGCTATGTATGATGCTCATCTGAAGAAGTCTAGTAGCAAGAACTGAAGTTGTTTCCCTTTCTCTCTTCTTCTTTCCTTATGCACTTTTGTTTTGTGAAAAGTGCATGCAATTTTATAACATGTAATTACATGTAAAAAATCTATAGAAATATCTCAAAGTCAAAGATGAGTCATCTTTGACTAAGATATTTTTGTATTTTATTATTTTCTAAATTTTGAGAGTTTCTCCCTATATATAGTGGAGACCTCTTTTGTAAAAAAGGATCTTGGATAATAAAGAGCAAAAACTCTACTGAAATTGAAACACTTTTTGAGACTTTGTGCTCAAACTCGTAAATCATATTTTGTTAAATGAATGAGAAGTAGGTTTATTTCAGACTTTGTGTTGAAATTATCTGTGTTATTTAGGAAATAGTTTTTATGTCCTTTTTCCTAGTAATATCTTGTTTATCTGATTTAATAAGCAAAGTGGGTGTGTTAATATTATCTGAGGGCATTTCTAAAAGGTAGAAGAGATACTTTGAGCTACTTTTATCTTTGTGATTCTGTTATCTTTTGTAGTTTCAGGCGAAGACTTTGTGCTTCATTTCACTCTACGGTTACACTTGTTCCAAATTAATGAAGGAGACAACGGAAGACTTTGTGTTTACGTGGGTTTTCTTGTGACCTTTGTTACTTACTTCAGGTGATTTTTTGCTCTTCGCTGGATAACATTCCTAAAAGAAAAGGAATGTTGTTGGCCAATGACCAAGATTTCTCTCTCTTGTTCCTTGTACATCACCTCTGAAAAAAGAGAGGTGGATGTTGTTATACCACCCCATGTGTTATTTTCTACTTAACTATATATATATATATATATATATATATATATATATATATATATATATATATATATATATATATATATATATATATATATATATATATATATATCCAGCATATAAATATTCATAGGGAACCTCCCCTTGATGAGAGCAGAGATTTACCTCGTCCAGATCTGGTAAACCCACACTTTTCATGTTGTAAATCTCCCTATGCTGTGGTTGATATACCCATTTTGTCATCAGTTAGTTGTCGACAAAATATTCACCCAATAGTAGGCAAATGATATAATAATATATCAATTTTTATTGGATATCAAAGGCATTATTGTCATGGTTATGTGAAACAAAATGGTTTGTAAAATAGAGCTATGGGGTTCAAGTTATGGGAAAAATGGTATTTTGTTTTAAATGAAAAAAAAAGTTGTTTGATATAGGAAAATTGGATTGATTCTTGATTCATTTGTGCATTGACTAGTTTGAGATTTAGATATATAAAGTAGGAGATATGTTGAGCAGACAAGCACCTACCATGACCCAATTTGATTAGTTGGTAGCCCAGATTGAGGCTGGTAGAGAGGTTATTATTGTCTTCAAATCTTGCAATCTAAAAGAGAGTGTTCAGGGCTCTTCCAGATTTGGGTAACATAGAAACATTTCTAGGCATGTGGGTATACCTATAGAGGAAATGAGCCTCTAGATTTAAAGGGATAGCTCCATGAATATATCTCTATAAAATAACTTCTCTCTAAACCAATTTTATTGAAAGTAAAAGAGTTAGATACTACAGAAAAGGAAACCTACTCTAAGAGTGGTGATACACCAAGATTATCTTCCACATGGATATCATATTTTAATGCACAATACATGAAAACATATAGACCACTTTCAAGCTCTAAGGGGTCTAACATAAAAAATTAGTATAAAGGCAAGTTGTATAAAACAACATAAGGTAAACAAACTAAAAGGTAGATTGCATAGTCCAAGAATAGTTAGACACTTACAATAATTTAACACACTTAAACACACTCTACATGACCTGTTATACTAAGAAATTTTACTCGGGCATGAAGGATAAAGGAAAGAAGGATGAAAAATCATCAATTACTATCACTATACATCACTTACATGCTTAGCCAATTATTCAAAACTTGAAATAAATAGACTATTACTATTGCTTTAAAAGCAAAATGTGATGTCAATCCAGCTGGGCTTTGCCATACATTGTGTGGTTATTTTTACACTAGCCCAAGGGTTGTATTTATAGAAAAAATGAAGTGGGAGGAGGAGGCCTTTGGTTCTAAGAGAAGGAATCAATCTGTTAGTAGTCTCCTTCTTCAACTGCAACCATATTTTCAAATGATGCTTTTTTGGGCCATTTGATTGATCCATGTCATCTCAAGTGGTTATACAGCTAGCTTACTCTCTCAAAGATGTTTCTCTAATAGTTTCACTAGTAGAATAAGATACTTTTGAGATGAGTAATGGAATCAATGTGGTTATGCAAATGATTTAACATGTTTTCAATTTGTCTTGATGCTAACAGTTTCTCACTGGCTTGTTGAGCTGTACAATGATGTAGGGGAGAGTCACTTTCATTCTATTGGCCTTGGAGAGGCATCACTTAGATTCTACGTATATGCTTTCATAGAATTTATTATAATCCTTTGAAAACTCATTCCATCTTGACCAATTCAAATGTTCAAATCCTACAAATCCCCTTAGTTGATTATTCCTTTAATTGGCTATCAAAAATGACTCATATCTTGATTTGATTGATGGTGAGATGGGCCTCATCTTCATCTACTTGGGACCCACTATTTAAACACGAAAAGCTAGCTCATCACCTTGAATTTAACATATATATAGCTATCATTTCACTGGGACCATTCCTTTGAGGCATTTTCTTGGACCTTTACTTGGCATTTTCCCAAACAATCTTCTTGTGGACCCTTTTCTCTAAAAGAATTAAACTCTCGAGCCCCTTCTCTTTTATCTAAAACAATATTTATTTTAGACTTTCTACAAGTATCCCTTTAGACTTTTTTTTAAAGACACTTTTGCCAAGAATAATCCTTTGGCCTTTTCATTTTGCCTCTCTGAAAGCCTAAACATGCCCTTCGATATTCTTGAAATGTCCCTTCAGAAAGCTTGTCTAGAAAAAAGACCCTTCAGACTTTTTTAAATGTACCCTTCAAAAAAATGCAAAGGACACTTCCATGAGAAATAATTCCTTTGGAAAACTTGAAAATGACCAATTCCTTTAGGATTTTGAAAGTGGCAAATTCCTTTAGTAAAAATGAAGTGACCAATTCCTGAACGATTATTTCAAACAAAAAGTCTGAAATAATTCCTTTGAAAAAATGCAAAGGACCAATTCCCAAAAAAAGATGCTTCAAAAATATTGAAAATGTCCCTTCACAAAATAAAAAGGCCTTTCAAAAAAATTGAAATTTCCCTTCAAAAATATTTAAAATGTCCCTTTGCTTGAGAAATGACTCTTTGGAAAGATTATTTCAGACAAAATGTTTGAAATAATTCCTTCAGAAAAATTGTTTAAGCAAATTCCTTCAAAAAATTACAAGAGACATTTATTTCATAAATTTTGAAATGTACCCTTTGGAAAACTTGAAATGAACACTTTAGAAAACTTGAAATTGACTAATTCCTTTAGACTTTTTGTTTCAGACACAATGTCTAAAACAATTCCCTTGAGATTTAAACAAAAAAACTTAAGCAAAACCTTGCCAAAAGAAATAACACTTGAAAAAATACTGAACAAAGGCTTCCAAAGGAAAAAACATTTGACACTTTATTGTGGGGATAAACAAATTCTGAATGCTACACTTAACAAAACAAAAAATGAAAAGGTACAAAACTTGGGAGTGAAAAATGGCTAACATTCTTGGCGATTTCTAGGGGGCATGACTATTATGCCTAAGACCAGTTGCCTAAATCCTTCCATTAGGTATGGATTCACACATATAAGCACCCAAAAAATGACTTTAATAGACCCTTGGATCAAAAACACAAATTGGTTGATCAAATACATAAATGCAAAGATGCACACCAAACAAAAGGAAGGAAACACACTTGTGTTATAAAGCATTTGGGAACACAATAGTAGACCAAAACAAAACTAGACTAAACACACACACCTAAGCTACTATTTATAAAACATGACCTGTAAGGATCAATAGAAAAACTTTAGATGTATCCCATTCATAGGGATAGGCAATTATTCTTTATTCATCTTGGTCAGTTGAAAGGAGTTTATTTGCTTGCACTTGCTAATGATGTAAGGGCCACTCCACAAAGTGTCAAAATTTATATGTCTACCTAGTTTTGATCTATCCTCATCCCATTTTAGAACTAATTCACCCTCCTTAAACACTCTTACACTTGTTATTTTATCAAAGGAATTATTCATGAGTACTTGGTGGTGTTTCATGGCCTTGTGTACATTGTCTCTTGCTTCTTACAACTACATTAGTTCTATCAATTTAACTTCCATTAGAGTATTTGCAAGTAGTTACAGCTACTGTGCAAGTTATAGAGAGGGAATTTCTTGAGGTATAGACAACATATACTCTCTCCCATAAATAAGCACAAAGGGAGAGTTACCAATTGATCTCTTAGGAGTAATCATGTCTACCCATAAGGTTATCTTAAACTTATTTTTCCATGCTCTTTAAAAAAAAATTCAATGTCCTCTTGATGATATTGATGATATTGTTATTAGTATATTCAGCCAATCCATTACCTTTAGAATAATAATTGGATGAGGTACTCAAGTAAACTCCATTCCTATTTTCCCAATCAAAAGTTTTAGCACTTATGAAAGCAAGTGCATTATCAAAAAGGATAACATGGGGAACTCTAAACCTTATTGTAATGTTCTCATAAAACTCCAAGATAGCAATTTTCATTTACCTCTTTTAATGCAACAACCTCTACCCACCCTATGAAGTAGTCAGTAGCAATTAATATCCATTTGTGTTTAGCACTTGATGGAGGGATGATCACACCAATGAAATTAAGGCCTATTGCATGAAAGGATGGTATACTTAGATAGGATCCAATGGAAGGGTTATAAGTTTCTATTTACCTACAAAGAAGGCACATTGATGACACATCTTAGCCCAATGGTAATAGTCCTTAAAAAGACTATGATAATAGTAACCAGCTCTCATTATCTTTGTAGCTATCATCTTAGGAGACAAATGACCTCCATTTGCACCATTGTGAAATTTTTCTAATAACATGTCAAACTAATAATTGTTAACACACCTCAATATCATACCATTCACATAATTCCTATAGATAACACCATCTACAAGATAGTAAGGAATGGTTTTCAATCTAAAATACCTCCTTTGACACTTGTTCAAGCCATTAGGGCACCCACCACTTTGAATAAAACTAATGATGTCTTATGTCCAACTCTGAACTGGTATGTGATAAGCTGGTTAGGGGTGAACTTAGTTGATTAAGACCTCCTCTTGATGATCTTGAAATTTTTTAACTAAATTCTCAAATAATCCTTTTCTTCTTACTAAGTTTGTCACCTTAATATCCTCATCATACTCCATTACCTTAGTCATCCACCCATCTCTCTTTTCATTGAGGTCTTTTCTTAAGAGAATCTCGTTAGTGCTAAGATGAGAAACCATGACATGTATCTTGTTGTTTGAAACCATGTGTCTAAATTTTTTCAATCCTTTTATCACTGTTAGAGCCTATTTCTCAACAAATGTATACTTGACCTCATAATCTTCCAATCCTTGGCTGAATAATGCAATTGATTGCTCTACCTCTTCATCATTCTTTTGCATAAGCATAGCTGAGACTATATCAAGGTTATTAAAGGTATAGAGTATGAAATATTTGGAAAATTTTGGGTTTAAGAGAGTAGGATATTTTTCAATTACTTTCTTGATTTCCTCAAAACTACTCTTACCTTCCTTTGTCCAAGCAAAAACTTGGTTCTTCTTGAGCATGGTTGTGATAGGTTTTACCAAAATTGCAAAGTCTGGAATAAACCTTATTACAAAGTTTATTTTCCCCAAGAATCTTTGTATTCCTTTATTGTGTTTATGCAAATACAAGGCTAGAATAGCCTCAATCCTTTCAGGGTCAATAGATAAGCCTTCTTTTAAAACAATATGTCCTAATAACTTACCTTCAAGGATAGTAAAGATGCACTTTTTTAGATTAAGGGATATTCCATACTCCCTAAACTTCTCAAACACCTACCTTAGATGTTCCATATGATGAGTATCATCCTTCAAAAAAACAATTATATCATCAAGGTACATAAGTAGAAACTCATTGATCAAACCTTTAAAATCCATGTCCATTGCCCTTTGAAATGTAGTTGCAGCATTAGATAAACCATAAGGCATCTTCTTATAGGCAAAGGTCCCCCATTTTTTAGTGAAATTTGTCTTGAATTTATCCTCTTCATTCACTAGTATATTATTGTAACCTAAATAACCATCAAGTGAGAAGCATTGAGAACCTGAAATGAATTATAGAATTTGTTCCATGGAAGGTAGTGGGTGGATAATGATCCTTAAGAGACAATCTATTAAGGTCTTGAAAATACACACAAACTTTGATCTCTTCATTATTATTCCGGATAGGTACAATATTAGCCACCCAATTTGAGTGTTTGATAGAAAAGATAATCCTAGACTTGATTAACTTGGTCAGCTCTTTCTTCATGAGTTCCTCTATCTTGGGATTGATAGGCCTTTTTTTTGCCTGACTAGTTTAGCTCCAGGTTCTAACTCAATGGTGTGATGAGATATACCTAGATCAAACCCATTTAAATATTTATATTCCCAAGAAAATATGTCATGGAACTCTTTTCATAATTTAATAAAGGCCTACCTCTCAGACAGAGAACATATCTTAACAATTTCCAGAAGCTTATCCTTGTAAATCATGACTCTCTCATAGTTCTCTTTTTTTGTTGACTGCTCACTCTTTATTTATTATTTTGATCATCTTAATTTAAAGCATTCTCCAAATTAATCAACCCCTTAGGTATCGTGTTTGTCTTTAACTGACTAACTTGTTCTTCATATTGATCATGCAGTCTCTTTTGGTTCCTTGAGGAGAATCACGCCTCATTTTGTAATAAGTATGCAATGTGTTCATCACTTTCAAACACCTGCCATGACACTTTATTATATATAATATAAGGCCTCACAATGACCTTAATATTAGACTAATATTTCTCTTTTCCTACATCAGCAACTGCATCAAATTATGCTCCTATAGTAACTAATCTATCAGCATGTTTATTTGAATCACTTGGTATGGGTTGTATGTTGAAGGCACCAATGTCTTCAAGTAGGTCCCATACCCTATGATTGTAGGATTTAAGAAATGTATTCTTGGTATTATCTTGATTTCTCACTCGGTGGATGGCCAACTCACTATCCCCATAAACCTTCAAATTCTTGATCCCTCTCTTCTTTGCCCATTAAAGGCAGTGAACTAGGCCTTCATTTTCTACCACATTACAAGTGCAGCTAAAGTGAAATCTATATGAGGATTAGTATTGATTCTTTGATAGATAAAATAACATAACACCAGCTCCTACACCTACTACTCTTCTTGAGCCATCAAAAAACATTTCCCAAATCCCTTCAAGTTCATGATCTTCATTAGTGAGTGAAGGAATTTAAACATCATTTTCACACATCTAATAAACTCCCAAATCAGTCTCTTATATGAATGTATATGGATCAATTCCATGTGTTTCATTGTTTTAATTATAAAGGAAAAGATCAAAAATACCTTCAAGGGGCGAGGATGCTTCACCATGCATGACACCTTCTTCTTCTTTACTAATTAGATAATTCTAATTTGGATTTGTCTCCATGTATGGCTCAATATGAAACCTTTATAAGGGTTGTGTCCTTATAGTCACCTTTTTCCCATATCTTATTTTGAATTATATAAAATACAAATCATAAAAAATTTACCCTCTTATCTTATTCATGAAGTCCCTTGATAAGTAGATAGTAAAATGAGTTAGAAGGTCTATCACCACGTCTTGTATAATGGGGAAACTTGGGCAATCATGTAGAAAGACTTTCAAACCTCTAACCAATCCCTCTATCTTGTTTAGAGTCCCATAAATCTATAACATACCTTTACTATATGGTTCATACTTCAATCCCAACTTATCAGCCACCACCTTAGGCATGATAGTGGTATTAGCTCCACTATCTACAATACAATTGTGAACCAACTTGTTTCCCACAATGAGTGTGAGGTAGAAGGATGGAGGATTTTTAGATTTTGTGGAAGGATCTAAGACATGATTTAGATTATTTTTAAGGGATACAATATTGTGTTTTGAATTTGGGGGGGGGCGGGGTGGGGGGGCGGTTATAGATGCTTGTGAGCTATTCTTGTAAAAGCTCTTTTTGACCAGGCATATGCAAGACTTCCCAAAGAGATATTCTTATCTTGGTATTATTCAAAGAATCAACAATGTTTATAGGGGAATTATTCACCTTTTATTACATTCTTGAATGTAAAGAGGGAGTTTGAACTTGCTGCATTGTAGGCTTGATAACCTTACTGACATTCTGACTTTGTTGAGAAGCATGACTGGTAGTAGGTATTACACAAGGATTCTTACTTTGTGGCCTCGAGGAGGCAACACTTGGAGTTACATGTACTCCTATAACATCTCCCGAAGCTATCTTCTTGGCTCTTGTGTTGGCTAAAATTGATGTGATTTGATTCAACATATAATCATCCTTTGCTTGAAAGTTCATCATACCTACACTCAAACTGCTACCTTCTCTATGAATATCCCTTTGCATGAGATCCACTTCTTATGATGTCACATAAGGAGTAGATTCTTCTTGTGCCACCAAATCTTGGAGATATTCCCCACCATCATGTATAAAATAACATTGAGGTTATCCCCATTAGTCTAAATGATCCTCCCTTTGGACTAGATTAGCATGCACTAGAATAACAACCTTTGTGTAAGGAGTGGAATTAGGATTATAGGAATTGGTCTGCCTATTGAAACCTTTTTTACCTTGTCCATTTCCTTGGTAATTGTATTTGGGTGGAACTCTATAACCTTGTTAAGGATAGTATTGATGGTTTGATGGAGCATTTGCCTAAAATTGAGCTTTCTTGATTTGAGCTCGTAATGACCAGATATCCTCATCTTTGTCCATAGCATTGTCCATATTCTTAGGAAAGGTTCTCAACTTGACATTGGCATTAGGAAATTGTCCTACGCTTGGAGATTCAACAAAACTATGAGACAACAAAGTAATAAAAACTCTTGGAGGTAGCTTTCTAACCTATATCAAGATATTCTCAGCTTCAATAGCTATCTCATATGTGTCTGGTAGAACAGATCCTCCCATTGACTGTAACGCTACCACCACATTAGTACCAATAGACTTGAGATAAGTGGGAAACATAAAACTAGGAGGAAGTCTCATGACAAGTGGCAACCTATGCCGTGTCCTTTGAAATCTTTCATTATAATCTCCCAAAGATTCATTACGACCTCTCTTTACCACATTTAGCTGGTGGATTAGTGAAGTATGGCCACTCTTATTCTCAAATCTAGTTACCAAAAACTCCCCAAAGCCATCCCAACTTTTAATGTGACCACCTTCCAAAGTCCTATACCAGTTAAGTGCCTTACCTCCTAGAGACATGGCAAGAAATTTATTTGCTATGTTGGATTAACTGACATTATGGAAGTTACAACATTTTGAAATGTCCCTAATATGCTTAGATAGGGTAATAGGACCCTCTCCATTGAAACTAGGGAGATTCTTAGTAGCATTGGGAGGAATAGGGTCGTATGCAGGAAGGTCGATTGGATTTTGGGTGTTGAAGGATAGGAAAGGTTGACACCTATCCATTTATCTTCTTTCTTCTTGATCTCCTATTTATTTAACTTCCTCAACTTCTTCTTCTCCAAAACCTCCTTGCCAAGGATCTCTAAGCATTAGGAATAGTTCAAGGTGTTGTTCTTCAAGAAGAGCTTCAGCTAGAGGGGCTTGATCAGAAATCTTAGATGACCTAGTGAGGACCATGAAGTATATAACATGGAAAAATTAATCTAAAAATAGGAATTCTCAACTTTTGGAGTCGCCAAATGTTAGATTAAGAGCATTTCTATAACCTTAGGCTTGTCAAGACTAGCATTCACCTTGACATGTAAATAATTAGGACCAATTGCCCCATCGCGCATGCCAGATATGTTGTCTCTAAATCTTTCACCCTACAAGAGAGTGTTTAGGTCTTTTATAGATTTGGGTAATGTTGGAACATTTCTAGGCATGTGGGTATACCTATAGAGGAAATGAACCTCTATATTTAAAGGGCTAGCTCCCTAAATATATCTCTGTAAAATAACTTCTATCTAAACTAGTTTTATTGAAAGGAAAAGAGTTAGATATTATAGGAAAGGAAACCTACTCTAAGAGTGGTGATACACCATTATTATCTTCCACATTGATATCATATTTTAATGCACAATATATCAAAATGCATAGAACACATTCAAGCTCTAAGGGTTCTAACACAAATATTTTAGTATAGAGGTGAGATGCATAAAACAACACAAGGTAAATAAATTTAAATGTAGATTATAGATTTTATGAATATTTATACACTTATAGAAATTTAACACACTTAAACACTCTCTACATGACCTTTTAGACTAATAAATTTTGATCTAGTGTGAAGGATAAAGGACAAAAGGATGAAAAATCATCACTTACTATCACTATACATCACTTACATGCTCAAACAATTGTTCAAAACTTGAAATAAATAGACTAGTACTAATGTTTTAAAGGAAAAATGTGATATCAATCTATCAAGGGTTTGCCATACACTGTGTGGTTATTTTTACACTAGCCCAAGGGTTATATTTCTATTAGAATGAAAGTGGGAGGAGGAGGCCTTTAGTGCCAAGAGAAGGAATTATTATTTTTGGAGTCTCCATCTTTAGCTATAACCATCCTTACAAATGATGTTCATTCATGCCATTTGATTGATCCATGTCATCTCAAGTGGTTATATAGCTAGTTTACTCTCTCAAAGATGCTTCTTCACTAGTTACACTAGTTGAACAAGATATTTGTGTTCTAATTAATGACATCAATGTAGTTATGTAAATGAGTTCACCTATTGTCAATTTATCTTAATACTAACATCTTCACATCCACTTGCTAAGGTATGCAACGATGTGGGGGGAGAGTCACTTTCATTTTGTTGGCCTTAGAGAGGCATCACTTGGAGTCTATGTTTATGCTTTCATGGAATTTGTTATAATCCTTTGAAAACTCATTCCAGATCAACCAAGTTAAATGTTCAAACCCTGAAAATCCCCTTAGTCAATTTTTTCTTTAATTGGCTATCAAAAATGACTTGGACCTTGATCTGATTGATGGTGGGATGGGCCTCATTTGTATCTTCTTGGGACCCACTATTTAAACACAAATATCTAGCTCATCACCTTGAAGTTGACATCCATATAACTATCATTTCACTAGGACCATTCCTTTAGGGCATTTTTTTGGACCTTTTCTTGGCATTTTCCTAAACAATCTTCTCGTGGACCCTTTTCTCTAAAAGAATTAACCTCTCAGGCCCCTTCTCTTTTCTCTGAAACAATCTTTCTTTTAGACTTTCTACAAGTGTCCCTTTAAAAAAAATTTGAAGGAAACTTTTGCTAAGAATAATGCTTCAACATTTTCATTTTTCCTCTTTGAAATCCTAAACATTCCCTTCGGCATTCTTGAAATGTCCCTTTGAAATGTTTGTCTAGAGAAAAAAACCCTTCAAACTTTTTTAAATGTACCCTTCAAAAAAATGCAAAAGATACTTCCATGAGAAATAATTCCTTTAGAAAACTTGAAAAGGACCAATTCCTTTATACTTTTGAAAGTGACCAATTCCTTTGGGAAAAATGAAGTGACCAATTCCTAAAAGATCATTTCAGATAAAAAGTTCAAAACAATTCCTTCAAAAAAATGCAAAGGACTAATTCCCAAGAAAAGACCCTTTAGAAATATTGAAAATCTCCCTTCATAAAATAAAAATGCCCTTCAACAAAATGAAATGTACCTTCAAAAAGATTTAAAATGTCCCTTTGCTTTAGAAATGACTCTTCGAAAAGATTGTTTCAGACAAAATGTCTGAAACAATTCTTTCAGAAAAATTGTTTAAGTCAATTCCTTCAGAAAAGTGCAAGAGACATTTCTTTCAAAAAAATTTAAATGTACACTTCAAAAAACTTGAAATGTACCCTTTAAAAAACTTGAAAAGGACCAATTCCTTCAGACTTTTTGTTTTAAACAAAATGTCTGAAATAATTTCGTTGAGATTTGAACAAAAAACTTGAAACAAAACCTTGCCAAAAGAAATAACACTTGCAAAAAGACCCAAAAAAGGCTTCTAAAGGGAAAAAAATTGACACTTTGTTGTGGGGATAAACAATTCTTGAATGTTGTACTTAGCCAAAACTGAAAAGGTGCAAAAATTGGGAGT